>JAJSZK010000369.1:0-11933 GCA_022985045.1 Macadamia tetraphylla | reverse complement strand
CCTAAAACTATGAGTGAGTCACAAAGGAAGCATCATATTCTCATGGAATGATTATTCTATGGAAAGAAACATGAAAAAATAAAATTTTTGGAGTATAAATGGATTCAACCTCCAAAATACATGTTCCAAGAAGAGAAATGGAGAAGAGATTTTTGAGAGTGAAAGGCACTTGGATCTTCCAAAATCTGGAATCGTTGAGGAAATCGCGAGGGACGCGCCAAGAAGTGCTCCAAAAAATCCCCCGAGTGAGCAAAGGAAGAGATGGGAGAAATGAGGAGGAAAGGGCTTTCCCTTTTTCCCCCTCAGTTGGCCCGGCGGCTCGACCCAGCCCCTCGGTGGGTCTCCCTGGAAAATCCCGGTTGGGAGAGAGAAAAGGGGGATTTTTATATATATATAATAATGATAACATTAAAAAAAAAGGGGGGGTGAGGGACCACCCCCCCACTTGTCAAAGCGCTAACAAAAAGACTGGGGCTAACCCGGCTAGATGCAAGACATCTTACACTACAATCCCCTATGTGTTGGCATATGATTATGTGCCTATGTAAGTTCTAAGGTACTTAACCAATGTTTTGTGTATGGTATGTTCCGGGGCAAGGACACGATGGTAGCACTAGATTCGAGCAATGCACAATCAAGTGGCCCTCGCCCCCCCGGTTGACCCCCAAAACCTCGGGCCCCCGGGGGGGAAAACCCCCACTTTCACAACCTCAAGAAACCCCTGATCAGGGTGTGGCACAAAGGACCCACCTTTGACCACACTTCCGGATCCTCCCCCCATCACTCCGAGTGATGTTGCAACCATAGTTCAAAAACAAAGAAGCCTTCCAAAGAACAAATGCCCAACAAAGAAAAGCATTTATAGCGTTTAAAGCAGTAGTTAGACCTTCCTCAACTTGGTCAACATCCTTGATAATTACTCCACGAGAGCCCCGGGGCCCGGTATGGGGCAAAGTGGAGGTACACCTCCACCCCGCCACTCAACACTCCTCCATATATGGTGCCCTCCCACCTTACTATTGGATATGCACCCAATTACCCCCGGTAATAAACAAGGGTAGTGAAATCTTCAAGAAGAACTTGCCCCCTGTATTCTCTAAGGTGGGAGGATCCTCTAGAGCGCACGGGTCCAAGAGGGGAAAAAATATTAGAGGTAATTGAGGGACCGAGGCACGGGGTTTTTTTGGGGGCTGCAACTCAAGAATGAAGCCAACTCTTGTGGCAAGCCCTGCCTTTTTGTTGGCCGCATCCGAACCCACATGGGAGCGTTCAAGGAGTTGTTTTTGGGCCCAAACCCTTACCCTTATAGCTTCGAGACCGAAAAAGACGGGAAATTTATGGCCTTTACTCAAGGAATAAGACTATCCTTGAGTATCGAAAAGCTTGAAAGCTTGTTCCATTTTGCCCATAGGCATATGAGGTCCAAAAGGGAAAAAGTTGCAAGGTTCCCGGGGGTTAAAGGCATCTATTGGGTCGGTCGAGGTCTTAGATTTGAGATTATGGCGGCAAAAAACTAAAACCATGGAAGATATGCAGGGAGAACACCTCACCCCGGATTGTGGAAGAGGACTAATCCATTTCCAAACATGGGCAACTCATCCAAGGTATACCGGGGTCGATATTTTGGGCCCAAAAGACAATCCTATAAGCCACCGGCTACCTTCCCCACCGGTGGTATGGGCTCTACATTTTTTCACCTAAACACTAGTACGGGCCTATAGTCACAAGGCCACCCCATCCTCCATCTACAAAAAAGGTCAGTAAAAAGGGGCCCCCCCACCCCCGCAGATCCGTTGCTTTAATTGCCACTTTTATGGGCATTATGCAAAGACTGTCGTAACCAACCTTACCACCCAAAATGTCTTGGTATAGACCTCCTTAATTTGGGAATCAACCACAAGGAAGAATGTATACCTTATCGCTGAGGAAGGAGGCCAAAATGATGGTAGTAGGTACATTCTAATTTAAGATTTTCTTTATGCTAAATTTTTGATGACCTGCTATATTTATATGCATTGATTGCACTAGGTGTTCTACCCATATTGGGTATACCAGCCTATGTCTTGTTTGTTTCAAGAGCTACACACTCATTCACTTCTAAGAGTTTTTCGAGATGATTGTTAGTATGCCTGCAAAGTTACACTTGAAGGAGGTGTAGGGGTCATCCCCAAATGAAATCAATGGAAAGAAATTGATGCATAACTCATCAAATTCAATATGCAGAATTTTGATGTTATTTGGTATGGATTGGTTTTCAGCCCATCGAGCAAATGTGATTTTAAAAATTAATTGGGGTGAGATGATAAAGGGGAAAGAATTGGTATCCCAAAGGGATAAAATGAAAGGGCTAGAAAAGTCCTCATCTCCGCCTTCAAGGGTGAAGTTGGGAAAGTGGATGTCGGTTACTTAGCATCGGTACTTGATGTTGATGAAAGGTTACACCTCTAGAAGAGGTAGAGGTGGTTAAAAAATTTTCCCGATGTCTTCCATGACCCGATGTATCTACCGTTTGATAGAGAGTTGAATTTGCCATAGACTTGTTTCCCCGGAGACCCAAAAGGTTTAAAAGCCCCAAACAAGATGGCACCACCAATTGAGGGAGTTGCGCTTTTAGTTGCAAGAATTGTTAGAGGGGGTTTATTCACCAAGTGTTTCACCTTGGGGTCCCCCAAAGATTGTTTGTCAAGAAGAAGGATGGCAGCATGATGTGCATTGATTATCAAACCCAAATAAGCTAACCATTAAGAACCAAGATCCATTCCCACACATTGATAATTTGTTTGACCAACTACAAGGTGCAAGGTATTTTCAAAGATAGACCTTAGATCGGCTATTATCAACTCAAGATAAAGAGGGGGCATACCCAAGACAACTTTCAGACTGTCGGATGGTCACATGAGTTCCTAGTGTTATTTTTGGGGTTTAAACCCAATGCACCTAGCATTCATGGATTTAATGAATCGAGTATTTCACAATGTCCTTAATAAATGGGTAATTATTTTTATTGATGACATCTTGATCTACTCTAAGACAGAAGAGGAGCACATTCAACACCTAAGGATGGTATTACAGAGGCTGAGAGAAGAACAATTATTCGCTAAATATAGTAAATGTGAATTTTTGCTTGAGCAAGTTGGATTTATGGGACATGTAGTGTCTAAGGATGGAATCGAGGTGGATCCTGATAAGGTGAAAGTAGTAGTAGAGTGGGAAAGCCCAAAGAATTACTCAAATTAGAAGTTTTTGGGGTTTTGGATACTACCGATCATTAATTTTGCTCAATCTCAGCACCAATGACTAAGTTAACCAAAAAGGGTAAAATTTGAATGGACAGAGGAATGGAGAAGAGTTTCAGAATTGAAAAAAAAGGTTATTTCCCCTTTGTTGACCATCCCCAAGACACAGGGGAATGAATTACACTAACGCTTCAAAGGGTTTGGGGTTTGGGGTTTGTTCTCATGCAACGTGGTAAGGTGATAGCACATCTCGAAACTAAAGGAATATGAGAAGAACTCCCCCACCATGACTTGAACTAGCCAAAATTTTTGCCCTAAAGATTTGACGACATTATTTGTATGGGGAGAAGTGCGATATATAGTGATCACAAAAGCCTCAAGTACTTTTTCACCCAAAGAGATTTGAACATGAGGCGAGGAGATGGCTCGAGCTCATGAAGGACTATGACGCGACATTCAAGATCATCCCGCAAGGCTAATGTAGTGGCGAGGGTTGAGTCGAAAGGCATAAAATTGTCCCCCATACTTAGTAGTCACCCACCTCTTGTACAAGAGGCGATGCTAATGGATGAAACCTCTTATATGAAGGAGCAACCTTAGAGCTTGAACATCAACTAAAAAAATTAAATGGTTAATCGATCCCGGGAAACTCATGGTGCATCCATCTTTTGGCAAGAGGTGATAATGAAACAACCTTGGATCCTAAGTTGCAACGGATCGAATTAAGATTCAAGAGCAAACAATGAACCACCCCGATTTGCTTTAGCCAACGATGGGGGATTATAAGCCAAGAAGGTTGTGTGCCCCATGATTTGGAGATACAAGACAAGATAGTGCAGAAGCACATAGATCCGAACTACCCACCGGGAAATACAAAGATGTATAAGGACCTAAACAAAAATACTGGGCCCAAACATGAGAATCACGAAACCCTATATTGGGAAAATTGTTTTCATAAAAAGTAAAAGCGAGAGGCATCGACCTTATGGTACTCTTCAGCCACCCCGATTAGACAAAAATGGAATAGGATTAAAGGACTTTGTCACCGGACGACTATGCACACCTAAGGGATAGATGCGATTTGGGTAATAGTTGATCGGTTACTAAGACCCCTCATTTCATTCCCATCAAGACCAAATTTCTAAACCAAGTTAGCACAACTTTATATGGATAAATAGGGGCTTGCAAGGGGTGCCAATGAGCATTGTATCGATAGGGACCCAAGGTTCAATTCCAAATTTTGGGAAAAATTTTATGCTTTGAGATCCCAAATTTAACTTGAGTATTTTTCCCCCCACAAACGAGGTCAGAGCTAACCATACAGATATTAGAAGACATGCTCGGCATGTGCAATGGAAATGTATGGTAGTTGAGAAGAATATATAACCATTATGGAGTTTTCCTATAACAACAGCTCCCAAGCTATAATTGGATAGATCCATATGAGGATTATATTGTAGGAAGTGTAGAACCTCAGATTAGAATGAGGTAGGCAACCGAATGTTAGGACCAAATGATGATGACATGTGACAAGGTTGATGTTATTTGAGAAAGGATTAAGGCACTCACCACCCCAAAAGAGTTATGAGACACCCCCAGAAAAACATTGAGTTTCAAGCAGAGAAAAGGTGTTTCAAGATTTCTCCTACTAAAGGGTTCCATAGATTCCATAGAAAGGGTAAGTTGAGCCAGATACATTGGCCCATTTAAGATTTTGACTCGGGTTGGCTCAAAGCCTACATACTTGCCCTTTCCCCCTTCGCTTGGAAATGTTCATAATGTATTCCATGTATCCATGCAGGATATGTTCACGATCCATCGCATGTATTACCGGAACCGAATATCTAGAAGTGATATGACCTATAGAGAACAAAAACCCAAATCTTACCAAAAAATGAAAACCCTTCGAACCGCTCCATTCCCATTATAAAGGTGCGATGGGCTAATCATTCACTTGAAGAAGCATCTTTGGGGGAAAGAGGATGAAAACCAATCCAAGTACCTCCTTTTTAACAACGGGATGCCAACGAGGACAAATTTTCAAAAAGGGGGGGAAATGTATCCCCACTTTTAAAACCTGGTTTAATTACACGGGTTTACCTTTAACCATGCAGGACCCAACCTAGAGGGTTAAGGGGGGTTTCTTATGGACAATGATGGCAAGGGTGACTTTGAACACAAGTTGGCCGAAAAACCGAAATCGCCGTGAGGGGAAATGTATCCAATCCGTATATGCACATATCATAAGGCCAGACGGGTAACGCTGGTATGTAGTGATCCTAAAGTGTATACGATAATATACCTTATAGAGTGAGATACACCGAGAGTCGAATTCCTTTAAATCTCACTTGTTGGCTAAGTTTCGACCCACAAGTGGGTGGTCAAAAAGGGCGATCCCCCCACCGAGTGACCCACCCATGTGGTTACTAGATATTTTAAAGTATCAATAGCACTTATTATGTTTCTCATTTTCTCATTTATTGCATTAAAGAGTTGGTGAGAAGAGTAAAGAGGAGAGAAAAAAGAAAAAAAAGAAAAGAAGAACAAGAAAAAAAAAAAAGGGGGAGGAAAAAATGGATTTAAGCGACGCCGGGTTTGATCTTCAATTTCGGGCCCAAAAGTGATCCCCAACATGAAATCTACGATTTGAGGTGAGCAAAGGCTTCTTTTCAAACTTTCACCAAACCCCAAGTAAAAACCCCTTTATTTGGGTAGAGTTCCTTGAGATGATGAATCTAAGGTTTAATAGATGGTCTATGTGTTGATTTTGAAGGATTTGAAGAAGTGTTTACAAGATTTGAGAAGCACCGTGATTTCTTGAGCTAAGAAGGATTTTAGGTTTTTGGGAAAAGTTCTTTAGCAAAAAAGGGAAGATGGCTTTTCAATCCTTAAATCTAACTTAGATCTAGGTTAGAATCATCTTATAAGACCTTAGATGTGGAAATGTGATTGAAAGTCCCATTTGGTTTCCCAAGGTTAGGGAAAGTTTCAAGGAATAAGGTAAATTTTACCCCCCGGGGGGGAGGACCGGGGGCCAACCCCCCTCGCCCCGAGTGCCCAGGTTGGGCGGGGGGCAAGCCCTTACCCCCGAGAAGATCGGTAAAGGGCCAATGGGCGAACCCCCCACCGAGAAGACCTGGGTGAGCCCCCACCGGGAAAAAAGTTCTGCCCAGTCCCCCAACATGATTTTTGTGTTCGAATGGACCCAAAAAGGGCGGGGAACTTTATTTTATGATTTTAAACATGATTTAAACATCAAACTTGCTAGTTTTGCCCCGGGAAATACTAACCCAATTCACTTATGATAGGTTTCACTAGAAACTTACGTTCCGGATCTCACACGCATCGAATGAGTTTTTACACAACAAGTAAGTGGAGAGAGGACGTTTGACTTTATTTAAGCTTGTTGTTGCATCATTGAATTATATCTAGACTAGCCATGTCATCATGCAAATTATGTAGATTAGTCATCCTCATATGCCATTCTGTGCATTTGTTTGTGCATTCTAAATTAAGGATTTATGATGTGTGTTTTGGGCCTACATTCTCAATGTTAAATGATTGAGGGTTTTTGTGATGAGTGATTGGATTACGGTGCATGATGCATTATTAGACTAGACGCCTCGGCTTCAAACAGTGCATGGGTGGTCGTGGATGGGATGCGATGGCATTATGCAATCGTATTTTTCAAAAGGAGCATGCGGTTTAGGATTATTATTTCCCATTTCGACCCTTTCAACAGGGGGTTTAGATGTTGGGTTATCACTTGGGGAAGCAGTGGTCGGGGGTTTTCGGGGCATGTGCTTTGAATACCCCTTTTGGGCATTAGGATAGTCGGCAACCTCAGGGTATGTTCAAGAGGGCCCAAACTACGCTTTTAAATTAATGGAGTCAAAACTTTTACTTTCCTCATTTACTTTTATGTTGAGAGCGGTGGTCGGGATACTTTACTTTTCCGAGTACTCACGGGGGGATTCTCCGACAACCCTATGGGCGATCGCGGGATGGAGTTTGCACTGCCCGGGGATACACGCACTATGGTTGTAGTAGCACATAACAAAGACTTAGTAATGTTGTTTAGGTGGATAAGATTTAAAATGAATTGCATAGCATATAGTGCATATGGATGTGATTGTTGTGTGGTCTTTCTTTCATTCGAGCTAGTGAACACCCCACGGCACCTCCTTTAGATGATTTTGCGGTCATCACTGAAGATCAAGGGTGGGGCCCCACTTTCAATTTTCCCCATGAGGATTGGTGGATCCCGAGGAGTATGAGCACGGGGATTGTACGGGGGGGGAGGTCATGGACCGCAGAATGGCCCCGATAGGATTTTGTTTTTTGATTTTTTTGATGACCTCCTTTTGTGCACTTGATAAAATTGTTATTCTTTTGTATAAATATCATCCCCAAAGGGCCCACATGTATTTATCTATATACTACAATTTGGGTATCAAGTATATTGGGGATATTTACAAGTAATTTATGTCTTCCTGAACTTTTGAACACTTATCTTAGATGTGGGTATAATGTGGTGGGTACGACGATGATCCGGGGTTTGGGTTAACCGAGTTAACCCCCATCGGCCTGTTCGTGAACGGGTGTGATAGCAGGGGGCCGTGGGAGTGCACAAGTGAGCACGGGGCCCCCAAAGGGGGGGGGGCAAAAGGGGTGGTAGGGGTGCACAAAGGACGAAGGCCACAGAGGAGGGGGGGTTGTGCAAAAGGGGGGGGGAAGTGGAGGGGGGGGGTTGAGCCATGCAATGGAGGGCAAAACAATGGAAGGCCGGGGCGCAATAGGGGGCGAGGCACGAGGGAAGGAGGGGAGCAGGGGGGGGCAAAGAAGGGGGCATGATAGGGGCACGGGCACGGATAATGGCACGAGGGTTCACGGAAGGGGGTTTGGGGGGCGGGTATGGGGGTGGCTTGGTGTGATGGGGGGCTTTGTGCATGGGAGACTTTTTGCATGGGTGAGGCTTGGTATTCATGGGGGGGGTGTGCATGGGAGGTTTGTGCATGGGCAAGGTTTGGGGTGCATGGACAAGGCTTGGGGTGATGGCAGGTTTAGTGTACATGGGTGAGGCTTGATGCATGGGTGGAAGGGGGGATTACGGAGATCCACTCTGATTTTTAAAACACCAAAATCATTGGAATCAAAATTTCCAAGACTATCCATCCATACGGCCGCTTTGGACTAGATTCTTTCAGATATATGATGTCATAATTAGACCCTTCTTTTGTCTTATCAGGGCTTCTATGATTTTTGGGTGAGTATAAAATTTTTTCGGGTCGATTTTACCGAGTCACACGATCGAAGCGAGGTCGTGTCGGATCGAGTCATCATAGCTGGGGGGGGTGACAAAATTGGGTGTCTACACTTTTCCGTCCCCGAGAACCCTACTCAAGTCTCTTGCAAATGTACAAGTCCCTGTTGAAATTAATCCAATGCAACTCTCACAAATAGTAGGGACAAAATATGAAATGACTCCGATGTTCCCCGATTCGAGTTACCACCCAAGGGGTTAAACATAATGGGGTTTTGCATATAATTGTTGAGTGCCATGACAAGGTTATGCCATAGGTCTTGATTGACAATGGGCTTGCTTTGATTGTACTACTATTGAGATCAACCTTAAGCATCTATTTGAATATGGAGAAGATGAGACCATCAAACCAAACAATATGAGCCTATGATAACACAAAAAGAGAGATCCTAGAGTTCTCACCCAAATATGATGATTTGCCCGTGAAGTTTGACATTGATTTTAGGTGGTAGCTATCCCCCCTTTAACATGTTCCTAAGAGGGTTTTGGTTACATTAGGCTAAGGAGGTATCTTCCATTCGCACTGTAAAATAAAGTTCTTGCATGGAGGAAAGGTGATAACTGTTTTTTGTCACCAGTTAGTCAATACCTTAGCCAACATTGAGAAAGGGGAAAAGAAAAGGAGATCCGCTTAATGGGTTTGATAGAAGGCACATGCACTTTCCTTGCTAAAGGAGCAGCCGGAGAAGATGTCCCAAAAGACTATGAGACTATCCGAGTTCACCAAAGGCCATATGATGAAGAATATGCAATACTTACGGGGTGGGACTCGGGAAAAAATCACCAAGGCGTGACAAAGTTCTTTATAGTAGTTTAAGCCATGGGAAAAGAAGGATTGGGATATGAAGGATTTGAAGGCAATAGGTTTGGCATGAAAGCCAACTACAACTTATTATCCAACTTTTAATGGATATTTTGTGAAAGAAGTGGGGGATTTTCTGTTTTACAAAATGCAGAGCCAAATACAACCGGGCACACCCCATTCACACAACGGGCGTGACCAAACTCCTTAACCCAAAATCCCAAAATCATCGACACAAGAACCCCAACACAAAAAACACACACACATACACTAAGTCAAGTAAATTCGTATTTTAGCGGAAGTCTTAATGTACATACCTATAAATATCCCAATACTCTTGATACCCAAATTTTTTAAATAGTACATAAAATGTGGGCCCGGCATGATATATACAAAGAATTATAATTTAAAAATCTAAAGCAAAAAAGGGGGTAAAAATTTTTCAAAAAAAAGGTTGGTATCAATGTTGTTGTCCCAACACAACTCTCATACGGCACCCCCTCGGCCAAAGATCTTGGGACCCCCCGGTCCTCGTTGAAACCCCAAAAGGGGGTCCCACTCTAGCTCTTCAGTTGGATAACTTACAAAATCATATAAAAAGTGGTGCACACGGGATGAGCTCGCTACCCTAGTGAGTGAAAAGAAAGACCAAGCAAGCATTGGCAATACAAATGATCCTATATGCATGCAATTCATTTTATTATCTTAATCCACCTAGACAACGATTCTAAGTGATAGGTTTTTCTACCACAACCATAATGATTTATGCTTGGACGAGCATTTAACCCTATCTCGTGATACGCCGTAGGGTTACGGAGAAGGCTAGCCGTGAGTACCGAAAAAGTAAATTGTTGTTCCTCACCGACATTAAAGTAAATTGTTGTTTCTCAGCAACAATAAAGCAAAATGGGCCTTACCCACATTAAATTAAAAGCTATAGATTGACCCTCTTGTTTTTCATCAAAGTTATCGATAGTCCAATTATTAGTCGGGCATATTTTAATCGCCACCATTGGTACATAACCTCGGCTTCCCCTAGTGATATCCCCAACACCTAAACCCCTAGGAAGGGCCATAGGGATATGTCATTCCTAACCGCATGCTCTAATGTGAGATAGACGATTGCATAGTCCACCCTCATTTCATGGGCCACCAATGCATTTGTGTCCAATTTTACTCGACATCTAGTCTAACAATGTAGCATAGTTGATAGTTTAAAGTCATCACTCATATCTCAAAGAAAGAATAAGCTTTCGATAGTTAAAGATAACAACATGTCAAGTCATAAATGAATTTATAATGCACACGCCAATACATGCAATAGCACATGGGATGACTACAAATAATGAAATGATGACATAGCTAGTCTACAACCAAAATGGAATGATGCAAAATACTCCAAAATGAAGTCAAATGTCCTTTTCCCCACTTACTTAATTGTGTACAATGATCACCCTTGGCACGAGGAAGATAAATAAGACATGAGTTTCTTATACAAGCTATCATAAAAGAGGTCGAGCTTAGTATATATCCACTTTAAGCTTATAACCAATGAGGTATGATGATCCCAACGTATTTAGAATCACCATAGAAGGTTTCCCATATATTTGGGCCCAATTGGAACCCCAAAATTTGATTGATAGGTCAACCCGGTAAGGCACCCACTAGTCCTTGCTCACCCGACCCAGACTTTGCCCAGACGACAGTTTTGAGAGGTGGGCCAACGCCCCCCGGTCTTGCTCACCGCGAGCTAGCAACTCCGGGCCGGGGGCCAAGAGTAACGAGCCAAGAGCTGGAAGAGCAATGGGCCAGGAGCAATGGGCCAAGCACCCATGGTCTTGTCACCGGCGACCAAAAGCTCAACTAGGACAGAGGGCTCCGGATCAATGGGTCCGACCATTTCGGGACCCACCACTGGGAAACCCAAAATTTTTATGTTCTCATCCATTCCTCATCCCACCTTGGGGAAACCACAAGGGGTCAATTTGACCTTGTTTTCCACAAATCTAAGATCACACATCATGATTCCAACATAGATCTATGATCGATTCAAAGTTCCAAGCTTGGGTTTTACCTCTTTGCTTAAGAACACTTCAAAAACCCTAAATCTTCTCTTTTGTTCAAGAGATCAACAAATTCAAAAATCTTGCAAATTCTTCCTCAAAATCCCTTTATAAACAACATGTAGGTCATTTATTAAACCTTAGATTTACATTCCCCAAAAGAGATTAACAAGATCGAAGGATTTCTACCCAAATCATAGGATTTCACTTAGGGGTTTCATGAGAGTTTAAGAAATACCATCTTTACTCATCTCAAAACGAGATCTCGAGATGAGGGTCGCTAATCCGGGGTAGGATTCAAGAGATTTCCCCGATGCAAACATCATCTTCTTTCCCTTTTCTTCATCCTTCTTTCTCATCTTTTTTTTTTTCTCTTCTTTACTTTTCCACCCACCGTAAAATAAAAATGAGGGTGAAAGAAAAATAAATGCTATTTATAGTTTAGTAAAATATCTAAAGATCAAAGGGGAGGTCACCGTGGATCCGACCCATCCATAACCACCCCCCAG
>JAJSZK010000368.1:0-13570 GCA_022985045.1 Macadamia tetraphylla | reverse complement strand
ACCCACCTACATCATCTTTTAAAAAGGGGATGGGTGAGTTTTCCAACCCGCTAAAAGTGGGGGGGGGGTTTCACGACAACCAAGGAAAGGAATCGATAAATAATTTATGATGCATCATTATGGGAAATTTAAAAACACAAGTCCATGATACTGTGATGTAATTCATTTATTTTATTATCCACCTAGCAATACAACTAAGTCCGTAAATGCAACACGGACATTAGGTTGTATCTCTCTTTGAAACCACCATCAACTACGTAGAAAAGCCCCAGCCATGATTAGAGCCAAATCCCGGTATGCATCCATCCTCACCCAACAAACCCCTCGATAACCCATTCCCCGGCAAATACAATTGGTATGTCCATTCCCACACCGATAGTTTTTGCCTCAAAAAACAATCACATCGACTGGGGTGGGCATTCCAAGGTTCATCAAACATACCACAATTGGGTTATCTAACACCTTACCCTTGTTCATAAGGGGAATAGCATGGGGAATTCACCAAACCACAATATCCCACATACCTTCATTATGATACAAATAGTATGGACCAAACAACACCGTATATCCATCACCACCGGGTCTATAATATCCCGCTTCTTAAACCCGGCCGATTTCGGTTGAACGGTTTAACCATGCAGAACCAAAAGGAGGATATTAGAGCGGGTTCTTATGGGCTTGATGGCACGGGTGACCTTAACACCGTGGCCCGACAAGTCCAGCCGGTTAAGAGACGGAGTGCCCAAACTGAGGCACCTACCATAAGGCTATGTAGGATAAAACAGGTATTATATCTGTGTTTTAAGATATATAAGGTTACAATGTATGCCTGGGGTTTAGCCGAGGTCCAGCCCGCCAAAATCCCAAGTTTTGACTCCGATGGTATGTCGTGGGTACACCCACCCACCGAAAGGACTCCATCCAACACTATTCACTTAAGTAGGAATAGTATATAAAGCTTTATGATTCTTTTCTTTCCATTTATTACCTCAGACGCTTGGTGAGAAAAGAAAGAGGAGAGAGAAAAGAAAGGGAAGAAGAAAGGAAGAGGAAGAAAGGAAGGATTTCAATACCAAGCTCGATCTTGCCATTCCAAAGTCGGAGAGTAATCTTCAACCGAGATCTACAGTGAGGTAAGAAAAGTTGGGTTTTATGAACATTAACCGTTCCACCTTTTAAACCCTTGATTCGAGTATGGTTTCTAAGATCTTGTAAACACACTTTGAAATGATGAATCTAAGGCTTAATAGATGATTTATGTGTTGATCTTGAAGGATTTGAAGAGATATTGACAAGGTAGAAGGAGCATTGTGAGTTGAAGTGATTTGGAGGGTTTGAAGTCATTCTTGAGCAAAGAAGGTAAGATGGTTCCTCACTTGAATCTAACTTAGATCTAAGCTAGAACCACCCCATAGAACTTTAAAGGGTGAAGAATGGGTTGAGAAAAGCCCCATTTGGGTCCCCAAGGAATGGAGGAAGTTGAGAAGAAACGGTTTTTTCCCAAAACCGGGTACAACCGGGCGGTCCCTACCCACCGAGACACCCACCGAGGGACCACCTCCCAAACCGGGTAGGAACTGGTCCTATTGGAAATTTCCCCCGTCCCAAACGGGGTAGGACCGGTGGGTAGACAACCCACCGAAAGTGGCCGTAATGTGATTCTTAGGTCCATCGAGCCCAAATCGAACGTGGACCTTCTTTTCACGTCTAAACACATTTTGACGTCGGATTTCATTAATTTTGATTCTAAAATGGTGAAGTACTAACCCCGCCAATTTGTTAGGTTCAAAAGCCTTCCCGATTCGCTTCGGATCTCACCTGCACGAAAGGGAACTTTGTACGCCATGTAAGTGGAGAGAGGACGCTTTATTTCAAGGCATTTGTTTGGCATTCATATAACTATATCTAATCTAGTCATGTCATCATGCATATTATATAGATTAGTCATTCCACACTTTGATGTGCAATATGCTATGTTTACTTTTCAAATGCAAATTGAATGAGATGTTATATGTTGAATGTGGACATCATGTTGCATAATGCATTGATAGACTAATTTGGTCGGCTTGGAAACGAATGCATTGGTGGCCCGGGTATGGGACACGGAGGCACATGCAACAGAATATAGGAGCATGGGTATTAGGATTCTCACTATCCTGGTTACCACCCTTCCCAACAGGGGTTAAGGTGTTGGGTTGCCATTTGGGGAAGTGGGTCGGTTGTCGGACACCGGGGGTTAGGCATTACCCCCGAGTCATGTGGATCCAACCCCTTTGGTATTTCAAGAGGGCCAATCAGACGCTTTTAAATTGTCGAGTCAAGACTGCCATTTAAATTTATTTAATTTCGTTGAGAGCCTGGACGGCATTGTCTTTTATTTTTCCAGTACTCACGGTGGGCCTTTCCAACACCCCATGGGCGATCGGAGGGAGTTCCGCTGCATTCGAGAACGCAAGACCGTGGGTTGTAGTAGCACTAAAACCAAAGACTTAGTAATGTTGATTAGGGTATGTGATTTAAAATGACTTGCATGGCATGTAGTGCATATGATGTGTTGTGATGTGTGGATCTTGTGGTCCACCTCACTTGCCGAGCTAGTGAGCTTATTCCACGGTACCCCCCTTTTTTAGATGATTTTCACATGCATCCGAGGAGGGGTGGGTCCCACAATGAAGTTTCCGAGGAGGACCGTGGACCCGAGGAGTTTGAGCACTGTAGACCAGGAGAGTTGTGTCATGGACGGTTCGAGGCCGAATGAGCCCACTTTGATACCGAGCCGAGGTACTGATGATTTTGATGATTTCGATATATTTGATATTTGAACTTTATTCTTTTTGTATATATTATGCCTTCGCCCAAATGTATATAATTATGGTATCATCTTGGGTATCAAGTATAGGGAATTATTTAGTGAAAACTTAGTCTTCCCCGATTTGATGAATTGTGTTAGTGTGTGTATGCCGGGGAATACAGTCCGATGATCCGGGTTTGGGTTAACCGGTGTTAACTCGTCACCGCCCCTGTGGTGAAGGGGTGTGACAAACGGTGGTATCGAGCGGATGCTCGCTTCCACTCACAAAGATACCATTAGAATCAGACTCTATAATAGGAAAATGGGGTTGGGAAAAGATAAAAGCTTTAAAGATTTAAAAGTCAAAGAAAGAATGTATAAAAGGGGGTTATATTATGTTGCATTCATATGGGAGTGTAGATAAAAGGTGATTAGGATGGTAATAACCTATAAAACTATTTTGAAAATTTCAAGCAAAAACGCCGAAAGTGGGATTTCCAAAATTTTACACAAAACCCGATAAACAAAGATAATAATATAACCAAGAGCATGATAGAAAAGTCCAACACCACAACAATCCATTATCCAAAGATATTTTATTCCATAAATGAAATCAAGTTACATTGCAATTACAAGGAATGAGATAAATAAATACACAATGTCTAAAAAGAGAGAAAATGGATAAAAGCTAGGTGGGCAAGCCAATCCTCACCGTCCCATTCGCCGATGATCACCACGTCACGGAGGCCCGGAGTTGACGCTAAGTGATGATCTAAATCAACCTCGCTCACCACCGCACTCCCTCCGGGCCATAGTCCGGCCGAGATAGGGTGGCCCCGTGTCCAAGTCCCACCCACCACGGAAGGAATCCTCCAAGGTGGTCTTCCCGGAGGCAATTCTGCCTAGCCGCCCAAGATTCCAACTCGCCATCCGCAAGGCCCGCATGGAGGCCTGCCCCCTCATAGTCGAGTCACCACTCCTGTGGTGGGGCTCCTATGGGGGGCAGCCTGAAGAACTAGGACCCGACCTCTCGACTCGAGGTGCCTCCCGAATGCCACCCCCATCGCCCTCCTCCGCCCCGAGGAACGACCTCATCCTCCTCACCGACTCCTCCTCCATGGGGACATCCACCATAGGGGCAGCCCCTACCCCTACCCTCCGAGCCTCGATCTAGGAGGTGAATCCATGAGGTATGGAGACCCATCTTCAAGAGGTTGCTCCGATCATCTTATGCCGAGTCTTCCCTCCTCCCCGATTCACCTCAAGAACTCAAGATCCCGTGAGGATCCCGCCAGGGGAATCCCCCCCCGGGTGGGAAGCATGGTGCCCATCGCCCGAGGATGATATAGGAAGGCAAAGTGCCCCGCCCCCTCGGGCCGTGGAAAATACAAATGCTAAAGGCCGCCATGAAACCTACTGGTTCCGGCGACCTCTCGGGAGCAAAGTTGAATGGATCAACGGCAAGAGACGGACCCGTGGAAGAAAGATGTCTGACCGGCGACCGCCGCAGATGGTCTCGTAAATGAAGTCCGTGTTTCATGCTCATGAACGGTCCCAGGCCTACTGGGGATCAGAGTATCGTGTCCCACCGCCGATATACCCAATATGCTGGCCAAGGTGCCACCTACCGGATATCCACCCCTTCACTAAGTCACGACGGGAATTTTGACGACACGATACCTCCAAAGGTAAAAACCGACGAAACGAGAGTAACGGTCGGTCCAAAGAATAGTATCCCAGCCCAATGCCGAAACCTCTCGGGGCCTTGTGGAAGTCCTCGACTACCACGGTTTTTTCCATCAACACCGCCCCTTCGGAAGTTAGGCCGCTTGGTGGTCGACTAGTGAAGTGTTCCTCATCATAGTCCCAAGGGTCGACCGAAGGTGTAGGTCTTCCCTGGGGAGCTGAAGTGGGTTCCGACTTTTCCGCTTAGAAGCGTGGTTGGGCCAACGCCGAGGAAGATGGTCCGCAAGTGAAGACATCCCACAATAAGTAAAGAAAGTTGGGTTAGTACAAAAAGAAAAGAAAAGATTAAAAAGGGAAATCCCAAAACCCAATTCATGCAAAGACGGAACGGCAACGATATAGAAATGATGGAAAACTTATGACATGAAAATGGTAGATGACGACGATGGAAACGCGGTCAAACAAAAAAGGACAAAAAAAGCAAAGAGTATAATTTAATGAGGAAATTCAAGTCCAGGGCAAATTCAATAAAATGGAGAGCAACCGGAAACCATAGGACTAAGACGAGATGACGAGTAGTGGGATGATGGAAATGCAAGAACATGCCCCAAATAGACTATAGAGTTCTATAAATACAAGTATGAATGAAAATCAAGGAAATCAAACAAAATAGGAATTTTCATAAAACCGGAATTCCAAGCATGGTTGATTCCTAAATCTAAGACATATTAACATAAAACAAGTGGAATGTACTACAAAGGAATCACCAATTTGAGAAAAGATCAAAATGAAGAAATCCCCAAATTTGGGAACCTAGGCACAAATTGGGGTTTTTCCCCAAATGAAGAAACAAACCTATAAACTCTTAATGAGACAAAGGGAATCATCATAAACACATGGAACGACTATACTATGGTGAAAAAAGAAAGAAATTTCAAAAGTAAATCCTATTCAAGCATTTCACCCAAATTGAAATTCGAAAAAGAGAAGAAGAGGAACTTACTTGGGTGAAGACGAGGACTCTTCACTAAAGGCCGTGGGATGAGTGGAACCAGTAGAGCGCCGAGTAGACCAAAATCGGCCCAAGAGGAAAAGGAAGAAAGAGAGGGAGAGGAGAGGAAGAAAAAAGGCCTTTTCCGCCCTGTCGTTTTATCATGGCAGACATGGTCGAAAGGGTCCCACCCATTCATCCCAATCGTTTGGAAAGGGAAAATTTTAAATTTTGAAAATTTTCCTTCTTTGTCTTTTCCCTTCTCTTTCCTATTATGAATGCATTGGTTTTATGGTGATATTAATCCATGATTAATATGTTACTCAAGGGGACCATTAGCATGTATGTTGTGAACTTTGGCCTCAGATCTTGAATTGAGCTATGATTAAAAGCTATCATACACTACAACACCTCACAAATGGCATATGATTGTGTGCCTAAGCCCTATGTTTTAACCAATTGGTGTGTTTTGTTCCGTACAAGGATACATGGACGACTAGATCCAGAGGTAATGCCCGAGGTACCTCCTGGGTCCTCCCGGGTCGGTCGACCACAAAACCTAGGGTCCGTCGGGGCACACCTCACCTCCATTACCTCCAGAGACCTTGGTCGTGGAAAAGGGACCCACCCATGAGCACTTGACCTCCACCGTTATCACACCGGAGATGTTTACAATAATTCAATCCCAACAAGTTTCCAACAACAAATGCTTCAAAGAATGAAATTTATGATCCCATCCAAAGAAAGCTTGATTTTTCTCAACCGGTCAACTTCCCGACTTCATTCAGGACCCACCGGGGTCGGGAACGGACCACAAGGGGTACACCTCCAATCCCACCATTCGGTATTCCTCAAAGATGGGATGCCTCATCCATACTCCTACTATCCCCGCCTATGCTCCTAACTTCCCCATTTGTAATACCAAGGGTAGTGGAGCGCTCAAGAGGAACTTACCACCGTATTTCTAAGGTGGGAGGATCCTTCAGAACCGGATCAATGGATCCAAGAATTGAGAAGATATTTGAGGTGCTTGAGTGCACGGATGCCCGTAAGCTCATTTGTGGGGTTACAACTCAAGAAAGAGGCAAATTCCGTGGCAAGCTTCCAAGCCTATATTGATGGCGCCATCCAACCTTTGGGAGCAGTTAAGGAATTGTTCTTGATAACCATTATCCGCAAAGCCGAGATCAAGGAGACCGAGTTCATGGCCTTAACTCAAGGAGGTAAGCCCGCCCTTGAATACCAAAGAAGCTCGAGAGTTTGTTCCATTTTTGCCCCAAGGCATATGCGAACAATAAGAGAAGGCAAGAAGGTTCCTAAAAGGCCTAAAAGCATCTATTGGGTCTGGTTTGAAGTCTTGATTTGACCGAATATCCGAAGTGTAACAAACAATGGAAGATAAGAAAGGGTGAAAACCCTCACCCGGATGTGGAAGAGATCAATCCATTCCTGCATGCGGAAATTCTCCAAAGCATACCGTGGATCATAGTCCTATGTATAGGCAGCCCTTTAGGCCATCCGCTACCCTTCTAGGCCGCTTGGTGGTTCGGGTTCACTTTCCCCAACACTAGGTGTGGCACCCACCCAAGGCCACCTCGATTCCATCCAGCCGGGTCAAGGCAGGGGCCCCGCCCGCCACGCCTTAGATCCTGTTTCAACCGCCATTCCTATGGGCATTATAAAGACCCGGGCCCCCGCCGCCCCCCAAACATTTCTCCACTCGACCTCCCTTACCTCGAGGCAACAACCGCAGGAAGGATGTATTTTATCAGCCGAGGAAGGAGGACTAGAGGTTGTAGCAGTACATTTTAAATTTAAGAAGTTCATTATGATTAATATTGATGACCCGCTGAAATTAATATACATTGTTATATTAGGTATCCTACCCAATCGGGCATCCCAAAATTTATGTTTTATTTGATTCAGAGCTACTCATTCCTTCGATCTAAGAGATTTGTAGGAAGCTTGGGATGTCACCCGATCCTAGATCAGGGAATGATTGTTAGTATGCCACCGTAAAATTGCCTTGAAGGAAGTGTATGGACCATGCCCGTAGAGATTAGTGGAAGGACTTTGATGCACAACTCATTAAGTTCAATATGCGAATTTTGATGTTATATTGGGTATGGATTGGTTGTCGGCTCATCGAGCTAACGGATCGTTGGAAAGGCTGATTAAGGTTGATGACTAAGGGAAAGAGTGGGTATACCGAGTGAACAATAAAAAGGGTGAAGAAGGTTCTGTCTCCGCCTTCAAGCCGTAAAGTTGCTAGAAAGTGGATGTCGGCTAGCCTTATCATGTTGATGCAAGAGTTACACCGCTAGAAGAAGTAAAGGTGGTCAAAGAGTTTCCGATGTTTTCCGATGATCCATGCATTTACCACCGAAGGAGTTGGCCAAGACTTGACTCGGGCAGCCCATCAAGGCTCCATAGGATGGCACCAAATTGAATTGAAGGAGTTGCGATGCGCAGGGGGAACTATTGGAAAAGGGGTTTATTCGCCAAGTGTTTCACCTTGGGTGCCCTTGTTGTTTGTCAAGAAGAAGGATGGTAGTTTGGAGTGCATAGATTCGGAATTGAATAAGCTAACCATTAAGAACCGTATCCATTGCCACGCATGATGATTTATTTGATCCCAAATGTGGAGCCGAGTATTTTCAAAGAAGACCTTCGGTCCGCTATTATCGCTCAAGATAAAGAGTAGTGATATACCCAAAACAGCATTTAGGACCGAACGGCCATTATGAGTTCCTAGTGTTGTCCTTCGGTTAACCAATGCACCGGCAAGATTTATGGATCTAATGAATCGATTTCCGGATGTGCTCATAAATGGGTAATTGTTTTATTGATGATATTTTGATCTACTCCAAGACCAAGAGGAGCACAAACACTTGAGAATGGTGTTACAGAGGTTGAGAGATCAAATTTTCCAAGACAAAGGTGAATTTTGGAAAAGTTGGATCCGGCACGAGTGTCTAAAGTCGAATCAAGTAGATCCCCAAGGTAAAAGCAAGAGGGAATGGGAAAGTCCCAAGAATGTTACAAATTAGAAGCTTCTTTTTGATATTACCGGGCGTTTCATCGAGAATTTTGCTCGATCTCAGCACCAATGACCAAGTTGACAAAAAGGGTGTGAAATTCATCAAGAAAGAGGAAGGAAAGAGCTTACAAGAATTGAAAGAGAAGGGCCTCAGGCCGACTATTCCCAAGGCAAGTGGAATGACAATTATACCGATGCTTCCAAAGTTGGTTTGTTGTGTTCTCATGCAACGCGGAAAGGTAATAGCGATGCATCCCGACAACTAAAGGAGTATGAGAAGAACTACCCCACTCATGACTTGGAACTAGCGACTATTTTTGCCCTTAAGTTTCCCGACATTATTTGTATGGGGAGAAGGTGAGATATAAAAGGACTATAAGAGCTCAAATACTTCTTCACCGTAGGATTTGAATATGAGAAGAAGATGGCTTGAACTCATGAAGGATTATGACCGGATATTCAAGATCATCCCAAGGCTAATGTAGTGGCGATGCATTAAGTCGAAGACAGATCGGTCGCTTTACTTAGAAACCACCACTTGTGCAAGAGGCGGCTAATGGATGAAACCCTTTGTATGAAGGGCATTTTAGATCTTGAACCTCAACCGAAACCTTAAATGGTTGATTTATCCTTGTTTTCAGTGCATCCGCAAAGGCAAGAGGTGATAGTGAAGCAACCTTTGATCCCAATTGCTGATTAGAGTTAAGGTTCAAGACCAAACAATGAACCAAATTTTACTTAGCTAGTGAGGGGCATTGATGTTTGAGACAATTAAAAGGCCCACCATTTGGATATAAGGATAAAATCGGAGAGAAGCACATAGCTCCGAGTACTCACTTCACCTGTGAAGTACCAAATGTACAAAGACCTCAAACAGAGTTACGGGCCCATGAAAGTCACCATAGCTTTATATGTATTGTCTTACCCGCCGAAAGTAAAAGCCGAAAGGCATCACCTTATGGTTTCCTTCGCCACCCCAATTAATGGAAGTGGAAAGGATTACAATGGACTTCGCCACCGACTACCAAGTACACCCAAGGGAATGGATGCATAGGGTGATTGTGGATCGGCTACAAGACCGCCATTTCATTCCTATCAAGACCAAGTTCTCCATGACCAAACTAGCACAATTTTACATGGACAACATAGTGGCTTACATGGAGTGCCGGAGCATTGTTTCAGATAGGGACCCAAGGTTCACTTCCGATTTTGAAAGTTACAAAACCTTTGGGATCACTGAATTTGAGTACCCACCCACGACGGATGGTCAATGGAAACCATAAGATATTAGAAGACATGCTGGGCATGTGCAATGGAGATGAGTGGCATAAGAATATATACCTCTTATGGAGTTTGTTATAATAATAGTTACCAAGCTACAATTGGGATGGCTCCATATGAGGCGTTATATGGCGTAAAGTGCGTAACTCCTTTGTATTGGGAGGAGGTAGGTGAACGTCAATGTTAGGACCGAGATGATCCAATGACTTGTGACAAGGTCGACGTTATTAGGGAACGATTAAAGCAACATTCCGCCAAAAGAGCTATGCAAACCGGAAGGAGATTGAATTTCAGCCAGAGAAAAGGTATTTCCAAGATCTCTCCTACTAAAGGTTTGCAAAGGTTTCACAGAAGGGAAGTTGAGCCCAAGATACATGGGACCATTTGAGATCTTGTCCCGGTTGGCTCAAGAGCTACATGCTTGCTCCCACCTTGTTTGGAAATGTTCACAATGTATTCCATATATCCATGTCAAGAAGTAGTGCATGATCCATCTCATGTACTACCCGTGGAACCGTGGTACCAAAGCGGATATGACCTACAAACGCCAATGAAATTTTGGACCGAAGGTGAAAACCCTTCGAACCGCTTCCATTTCTATGTAAAGGGCGGGGGCTGATCATTTGAAGAAGCATCTTGGGAGGTAGAAGAAAAATGCAGCCAAGACCTCATCTTTTGATCAAAGGCACGCAATTTGAGGACAAATTTTCAAGGGGGTAATGTAATATCCCGCTTAAACCCGGTCCGATTTCCTTTAAACGGTTTAACCAGCAGAACCGAGCGAGGATATTAGAGCGGTTCCTTGGGCTATGATGGCACGGTGACCTTAACACCCTGGCCCGACAAGTCCGAGCCTGCGAAGAGACGGAGTGCCCAAACTGAATGCAACCTCACTATAAGGCTATGTACGGATAAAACAGTATTATATCCGTTTTAAGAATATAGGGCTAAATTATGCCGGGGGGGTTTGAGCCGACCCAGCCCGGCCAAAACCCCAAGTTTTGACCTCGGATGGATGTCGGGGTACACCCACCCACCGAAAGGACTCCATCCAACACTATTCACTTAAGTAGGAATAGTATATAAAGCTTTATGACTTTTCTTTCCATTTATTACCCCCGCTTGGTGAGAAAAGTAAAGAGGAGAGAGAAAAGAAAGGAAGAAGAAAGGAAGAGGAAGAAAGGAAGGATTTATGGTACCAAGCTCGATCTTACCATTCCGCCGGAGAGTAATCTTCAACCGAGATCTACAGCTTGGAGGTAAGAAAAGGGGTTTATGAACATTAACTGCACTCCACGCTTTAAACCCTTGATTCGAGTATGGTTTCTAAGATCTTGTAAACACACTTTGAAATGATGAATCTAAGGCTTAATAGATGATTTATGTGTTGATCTTGAAGGATTTGAAGAGATATTGACAAGGTAGAAGGAGTTGTGAGTTGGAAGTGATTTGGAGGGTTTGAAGTCATTCTTGAGCAAAGAAGGTAAGATGGTTCCCTCACTTGAATCTAACTTAGATCTAAGCTAGAACCATCCTATAGGACTTAAAGGTGTGAAGAATGGGTTGAGAAAAGCCCCATTTGGGTCCCCAAGGAATGGAGGAAGTTGAGAAGAAATCGGATTTTTCCGCCAAAACCGGCGGGTACAACCCGGGTCCCTCCACCGAGACACCCACCGAGGACCGGGGGTCCTCGCAAACCGGGCGGGTAGGACGGGTCCTAGGGGGTCCCTACCCCCGTCCCAAACCGGGAGGACCGTGGGTAGACAACCCACCGAAAGTGACCCACCAAAGTGGCCGTAATGTGATTCTTAGGTTCGATCGAGCCCAAATCGGACGGGACCTTCTTTCGACGTCTAAACACGATTTTGACATCGGATTTCATTAATTTTGATTCTAAAATGGTGAAGTAAACCCTTCCAATTTTGTTAGGTTCACCAAAGCCTTCCCGATTCCGGATCTCACCCGCACGAAGGGAACTTTACGCCAATGTAAGGGAGAGAGGACGTTCATTTCAAGGCATTTTTGGCATTCATATAACTATATCTAATCTTTATGTCATCATGCATATGCTATATAGATTAGTCATTCCACACTTTGATGCATATATGCTATGTTTACTTTTCAAATGCAAATTGAATGAGATGTTTATGTTGAATGTGGACATCATGTTGCATAATGCATTGATAGACTAGATGCGTGGTCGGCTTGGAAACGAATGATTGGTGGCCCGGGTTGGGACACGGACACTATGCAAAATACATAGGGAGGTATTAGGATTCTCACTATCCCACCAATTTTCCCAAGGGGTTAAGGTGTTGGGTTGCCTTTTGGGGGGGAAGCAGGGTGGTTGGGACACGTATGTTAGGCATTACGCCCCATGAAATGTGGGAAACCCCAACCCCTTGTGGTATTTCAAGAGGGCCAATCGATCGCTTTTAAATTGGCCGGAGTCAAGACCCATTTAAATTTATTTACATTTTGAGAGCCGGTGCGATTGTCTTTATTTTTCCGAGTACTCAGGGGCCTTTCCAAGCCCATGGGCGACGGAGGGAGTTCGCGCTCGACTGAGTATAGACAAGACCGGGGTTGTAGTAGCACTAAAACCAAAGACTTAGTAATGTTGATTAGGTGTATGTATTTAAAATGACTTGATGGCATGTAGTGCATATGATGTGTTGTGATGTGGATCTGTGTGTGGTCCACCTCTCTACTTGCCGAGCTAGTGAGCTCATTCCACGGTACACCCCTTTTTAGATGATTTTGCGTGTCATGATCCGGGAGATGGGGTGGGTCCCACAAAGCCCGAGGAGGACCGTGGACCGAGGAGTTTGAGCACGGTAGATCCCAGGAGAGTGGGTCATGATGGGTTCTGAGGCCGGCGAGCTCCAAATTTTTGATACCGAGCCGGGTATTATGATTTTGATGATTTCGATATATTTGATATTTGAACCTTATTCTTTTGTGTTATATTATGCCTTCGCCCAAAATGTATATAATTATGGTATCAATTTGGGTATCAAGTATAGGGAATTATTTACGTTAAAACTTAGTTTCCGATTTGATGAATTGATGTTAGTGTGTATGCGGTGGAACAAAGTTCCATGACCCGGGTTTGGGTTAACTGTTTTGGCACCGGCCCTTAGGGTGAACGGGTGTGACAGGGTCCATCTCCAAGTATAGTCCTGTATACGAACCGGAGCACATCACCACAAGGTGTAACCCACGACCATATACCTATCTAGTATGCAAAAAGTTGAGTATGGACTATGCAACACCGGTATTCCCATCCGCCAGAAGATCCATTTCCAAATTCAGTCTTAGAGTACACATATCGGAATACATTGACCACAAAGTGTAATCTACAACTTCAACTAACTATAATGCCATAATCATTGCATGGATGCAACAAACATATGAAAATCATGATACGGTACTATCTCGCCACACCGGATTCCCACACATATCATCATACATCTCAATCATTTTCAACAAAAATAAATATAATATAACATCATCATCATTTAAGAAATTTAAATAGCCATGCAAATCTATACATGTGAGAAGTTCTAAATTTAAACATTCCCAAAAATAAAAGTCAACCATCCTCACCTTATTTAACTTCAAACGGATCGATTCTAAGTATAGCCAAATTGAGTGTTCAACTCAATTCGGCCTTAGGTTACGGGGCATCACGTCCTAGGTACAAAGGTAACCTAACGTCAATCGGGAACATCGGAGGGGCCTATAGGGTCACCCCAAGAGTATAGAAAAGTCCCACAAG
>JAJSZK010000367.1:0-13343 GCA_022985045.1 Macadamia tetraphylla | reverse complement strand
CCCCCGTTTTTTAGAAGGGGTAGTCTTACGTCGTGCGTAAGATGAGGGTCCTTACCAAGGCGAGATGACATCCTGGCAAGAAAAGAGGAAAGCAGGGTGAGTAAGGAAAGGAAAATGACAGCAGTAAAGGGGAGCCCCAAAACTCAAATTTCTTGCAAAATAGAAAAGGCGACAAGCTAGGAATGATAGGGAGCCTATGGACGAGATGCACGGTAAGTGACAAAGCAGAGTCATGGTAAAACAACAAAATGTTAGAAAGGGGCATATGTAACATGAGAGGGTTCAAACTTCAATGCGCAAGCTCATTCACAATGGAGAAAAACTTGAAACTATAGGTCTAAGACGGAAAGGCCATGGTAGCGAGATCATGAACATACAAAAACATACTCTAATAGACTATAGGGGTCCACAAATACCAAGTATGTAAAGGAAAAATCAAGGAAACCAAATACAAAAG
Source organism: Macadamia tetraphylla (assembly GCA_022985045.1). Lineage (NCBI taxonomy): Eukaryota > Viridiplantae > Streptophyta > Magnoliopsida > Proteales > Proteaceae > Macadamia > Macadamia tetraphylla. The sequence goes on along the minus strand of JAJSZK010000367.1, from coordinate 12,886 downwards.
AGGGGTTTTCATTGGAAGACATGGGAATTCCAAGCATAAGGGACATTTCATGAAATCTATAGCATGTTAAGCACAAATCAAGTGTAATGCATCACAAAGGAATCATTAATTGGAGAAAAGGAGCGAGAATTGAAGAAATCCCCAAATTGGGAAAACTAGGGCACGATTTGGGGTTTTCTCCAAACGAGGAGATAAATCCTAATAAACTAGAAATGACCACAAGAGAAACATCACAATCACATGGAAATGCTATTCTATGGAAAGAAAGCCTAGATTAAAGTCTACACTTGGATTTACCCCCCAAGTGAAAATTCTGAGAAAAAGAGAAGGAGAACTTACTTGGAAGGGGAGGAGTTGAATCTTCTCACAAATATCCGGGTGGATGAGTGGAATCGCAGGTGGAAGCGTCGAAATGCCCTCCAAAATCTCCTGGAAGGGATAGAGAGAAAGAGAGAGGAGAATGGAAGAGAATGCACGTGAACAGAGCCTGATGGGCCCTGTTCAGTTTTACTGGCCAGACCGGGGCACCCGCCACGGCAGCCCACCGGTTGTGGAAACTTGGGAAAAATGAAAATTTTTTTTTATATCACTACTATGTTTATATTGATTATTATTATTGTTATTATTCCTATGTTAATGTGTTATGGTCAACTGGGACCATTGACATACCTGTTGGGGCATTGGCCTCAGATCTTGGAATTGTTGCGTTAGTTACGATCATCATACACTACAATACCCTATGTGATGGCATATACTTGTGTGCCGAAATCAATTCTACGGTGTTTAACCAATGTGGTGCATGATATTGTTCTAGGTACAGGGATACGATGGTACGTACTAGATCCGCGGCACGCCGAGGTACTGTGTGGTCTCGTCCGTCGGTCGACCATCAATCCCGGAGGTCCCACTGTGGGGCAAACCTCACCTCCACCACCTCCAGAGACCCTTGGTCGGGTGGGGCACATGGGGACCCACCTATGACTACACTCCTGCACTCCTCCACCAAGTTATTACTCCGGAGATGTTGCTACCATAATTCAAGAGTACAATAGGCTTTTTCAAAGAACAAATGCTTAAAAGAATAAAGAAGCATTTATGACTGCTATTCAAAGAACAATTGACCTTTTCAATCGGGTCATTCTCCTGTGTACTCACTCCACAGACCCTCAGAGGGTCGTGAACGGGACCACAAGTGGGAGGTACACCTCCAATCCCACCATTCGTGTTCCTACGATGGGGTGCCTCCTCCATACTCTTACTATCCGCTTATGCTCCTAACTTCCCCCGATTTAATAATACGCCAAAGGTAGTGGAGTCATTCAAGAGGAACTTACCACCTGTATTCTTTAAGGTGGGGTGATCTTGAACCGACCAATGGGTCCAAGAACTAGAGAAAATATTTGAGGTGATTGAGTGCAGACGCACGTAAACTCATTTGTGCCGGGTTGCAACTCAAGAAGGAGGCCAACTCTTGGTGGCAGGCCTCCAAGCCCATATTGTTGGCTACCCATCTAGAACCCACCTGGGAACAGTTCAAGGAGTTGTTCTTGGACAATCATTACCCGCGCAGCTTCAGAGACAGCAAGGAGACTGAGTTTATGGCTTTAACTCAAGGAGGTAAGACTGTCCTTGAGTACCAACAACAATTTGAGAGCTTGTTACATTTTACCCCAAGGCATATGAGGACAACAAGAGAAGGTCGAGATTCCTAAAGGGCCTAAAAGCATCCATTGGGTCTGCATTTGAGGTCTTGATTTGACCGACTATGGCCAGACAGTGTAAGGCCAAGACCATGGAGGATAAGCAAAGGGAGAACACCTCCCCCCGGATGTGGAAGAGAACGAACCCATTTCCAATATGGGAAACCTCCAAGGCATACCGCGGATCGCAGCTCGAGCCCACGATAGGCAGCCCTATAGGCCATCTGGCTATCCTCCTAGACCAGCTGGTGGTTCGGGCTCCACATCTTTTCGCCCAAACACTAGTGCGGCACCTACAGCTCCAAGGCCACCTCGACCTCCATCTGCAACGGGGCAAGTGCAGAGGGGCCCCGCCCCAGTTCCAACATCACAGATTCGTTGCTTTAACTGCCATTCATATGGGTACTATGCAAAAGACTATCGGGTCAGACCAGCCTTGCCCCCAGTCAGCCCTCGGCGTATCGACCTCCCTTAACTCGGGGAAGTCAACCGCAGGGGAGGATGTATACTCTATCAGCTGAGGAAGCTGAGGCCAGTACAGAAGTAGTAGCAGGTACATTTTAAATTAAGAATTTCCTTATATTAAATATTGATGACCTGCTGAAATTATATGCATTGTTACACTAGGTATCCTACCCATATCAAGCATACCAGCCTATGTTTTATTCGATTCAGGAGCTACACATTCATTCGCATCTAAGAGATTTGCAGAGAAACTTGGGATGCCACCCAGGATCCTAGATCACGGAATGATTGTTAGTATGCCTACGGGTAAAGTTACACAGTTAAAGGAGGCGTATGGGCCGTGCCCAGTGGAAATTAGTGGAAAGAATTTTGATCACAACTCATTAAGTTCAATATGCAGAATTTTGATGTTATAATGGGTATGGATTGGTTGTCGACTCATCGAGCTAATGTGATATGTGCTGAAAAGCTGATTAGGGTGATAGATGACGAAGGGAAAGAATTGGTATACCGAGCAGATAAAATGAAACGGGTAAGGAAGGTCCTTGTCTCCGCTCTTCAAGCGGTAAAATTGTTGGAAAATGGATGTCAGGGTTACTTAGCATCGGTACTTGACGTTGATGCAAGGATTACACCTCTAGAAGAGGTAAAGGTGGTTAAAGAGTTTCTCGACGTTTTCCCAGATGATCTGATGCATTTATCACCAGATAGAGAGTTGGAGTTTGCCATAGATTTGACTCGGAGCAGCCCAAAGATTCTAAGGCTCCATACAGATGGCACCAAATTGAATTGAAGGAGTTGTAGATGCGCTTGCAGGAATTATTGGAAAAGGGTTTATTCGCCCAAGTGTTTCACCTTGGGTGCCCAGTGTTGTTTGTCAAGAAGAAAGATGGCAGCTTGCGTATGTGCATCGATTACCTGGAATTAAATAAGCTAACCATTAAGAATCGGTATCCATTGCCACGCATTGATGATTTATTTGATCAGTTGCAGGGAGCCAGGGTATTTTCAAAGATAGACCTTCGATCAGGCTATTATCAGCTCAAAATAAAGAGCAGCGATATACCCAAGACAACATTTAGGACTCGGTATGGTCACTATGAGTTCCTAGTATTATCTTTTGGGTTGACCAATGCACCTGCAGCATTCATGGATTTAATGAATCGAGTATTTCATGAAGTACTCGATAAGTGGGTAATTATTTTATTGATGACATCTTGATCTACTCCAAGACAGAAGAGGAGCACACTCAACACTTGAGAATGGTGTTACAGAGGTTGAGAGAACAACAGTTGTTTGCCAAGTACAGCAAGTGTGAATTTTGGCTTGAACAAGTTGGATTGCTGGGGCACGTAGTGTCTAAGGCCGGAATCGAAGTAGATCCCGATAAGGTGAAAGTAGTGGTAGAATGGGTAAGCCCCAAGAATGTCACTGAAATTAGAAGCTTCTTGGGTTTAGCTGGATATTACCGGCGCTTCATTGAGAATTTCGCCCGAATTTTAGCACCCATGACTAGATTAACCAAAAAGGGTGTGAAATTCGACTGGGTGGAGGAATGTGAGAAGAGTTTCTAGGAATTGAAGAAGAGGTTGGTGTCGGCCCCGGTGTTGACCATCCCTGAAGGCACAGGTGGAATGACAGTCTACACTGATGCTTCCAAAGTTAGTTTGGGTTGCGTTCTCATGCAACGCGGTAAAGTAATAGCATATGCATCCCGACAACTAAAGGAGTATGAGAAGAACTACCCCACTCATGACTTAGAACTAGCCGCATTTATTTTTGCCCTTAAGATTTGGCGACATTATTTGTATGGGGAGAAGTGTGAGATATATAGTGATCACAAAAGTCTGAAGTACTTCTTCACCCAGAAGGATTTGAACATGAGATAGAGGAGATGGCTTGAGCTCATGAAGGATTACGATCGTAATATTCAAAGATCATCCCGTAAGACAAATGTAGTGGCGATGCGTGAGTCGGAAGGCACAGATCGTGTCACTCTCATGCTTAGTAGTCACCCACCACTGTGCAAGAGGCGATGCTAATGGATGAAGCCCTTGTATGAAGGAGCAACCTTAGAATTGGAACGCCAACCGTAAAACCTTAAATGGTTGATCGTGATCCTTGACGCTCTACAGTGCATCCGCTATTAGGCAAGAGGTAATAATGAACAACCTTTGGATCCCGAATTGCAGCGGATCGAGTTAAGGTTCAAGATCAAACAATGAACGACCAGATTTTGTTTTAGCCAGTGATGGGGCATTGATGTTTCGAGGCAGATTGTGTGTACCCGATGATTTGGATATACAAGACAAGATAGTGCGAGAAGCAAATAGCTCCGAGTACTCACTTCACCTAAGAAGTACCAAGATGTACAAAGACCTCAAACAAAATTACTGGTGGCCAAGCATGAAAGTCACAATAGCTCTGTATGTGGCGACTTGTCTCACATGCCGAAAGTAAAAGTCATGAGGCATCGACCTTATGGTACTCTTCACCACTTCTAGTACCGTAATGGAAGTGGAGAGGATTACAATGGACTTCGTCACCGGACTACCATGTACACCTAAGGGAATGGACGCGATATGGGTGATCGTTGATCGGCTTACCAAGACTGCTCATTTCATTCCCATCAAGACCAAGTTCTCTATGGCCAAACTAGCACAACTTTACATGGACAACATAGTGCGCTTACATGGAGTGCCAAAGGAGCATTGTATCAGATAGGGACCCAAGGTTCACTTCCAGATTTTGGAAAAGCTTACAGCTGCCTTGGGATCAGAAGTTGAACTTGAGTACGCTTCCACCCACGACGGATGGTCACGGAGCGTAACCATACAGATATTAGAGGACATGCTCGGGCATGTACAATGGAGATGAGTGGTAGTTGGGAAGAATATATACCCTTATGGAGTTTTCCTATAACAACAGCTACTAAGCTACAATTGGGATGGCTCCGATGAGGCGTTATATGGCGTAAAGTGCAGTAACTCCTTTGTATTGGGATGAGGTAGGTGAACGCCGAATGTTAGGACCGAGATGATACAGATGACTTGTGACAAAGTCGACGTTATTCGAGAACGGATTAAAGCAGCTCAGTCCCGTCAAAAGAGCTATGTGGACACACGCAGAAAAGACATTGAATTTCAGCCAGGAGAAAAGGTATTTCTCAAGATCTCTCCTACTAAAGGGTTGCAAAGGTTTCACAGAAAGGGGAAGTTGAGCCCAAGATACATTGGACCATTTGAGATCTTAGCCCGGTTGGCTCAGAGCCTACATGCTTGCTCGCCACCTTCACTGGGACGCTCATAATGTATTCCATGTATCCATGCTGAAGCGATACGTTCATGATCCCTCTCATGTATTACCCGTGGAGCCAGAATACCTTGAAGCTGATATGACCTATACAGAGCAGCCAACTAAAATTTTGGATCGAAAGGTGAAAACCCTTCGCAACCGCTCCATTTCCTATGTAAAGGTGCGATGGGCTAATCATTCACTTGAAGAAGCGTTTTGGGAGAAAGAGGATGAAATGCAAGCCAAGTACCCTCATCTTTTTGATCAACCAGGTACACAATTTTGAGGACGAAGTTTTTCAGAAGGGGGGTAAATGTAATACCCTACTTCTTAAACCCGGTCTGATTTCACGGTTGACCTGGTTTAACTATGCAAGACCCGAATCGGAGAGAGTTAGAGCGGTTCCTTATGGACTATGATGGCAAGGGTGACCTTAACACCGGTCGCCCGACAAGTCCGAGCCAAGGCTAAAAGAGACAGAATACCAAGCCGTATATGCACCTATCATAAGGCCATGTACGATAAAGTAGGTATGTAGTCGATTTAAGGTGTATACATATATTACATCGATGCCAAGGGTGGGGTTCACAGTCAACTCTAAAATTCCAAATTTTGGCCCTCAGTGGGCGGATGTGGGTGGACAGTGGGCACCCACCCACCCGAAAGTGACCCATCCATGTGAACTATTTAGTTATTTAAGGAGTATATATATAGCATTTATGATTTTCTTTCTTTTCATTTATGACACTCTGACGCTGGTGAGGATAGTAAAGAGGAGAGAGAAAGGAAGGAAAGAAGAAGAGAGAGAAGGAAGAGGAAGAAGAGAAGGATTTCGGCGCCGAAGCTTGATCTTCCCATTCCGACGCCGGAAGAGTGATCTTCAACACTAGATCTACATTTAGAGGTAAGCAAAGTTGGGTTCCTTAAACATTCACCATACCCAAGAAAAAAACCCTTGATTCGAGTAGGGTTTCTTGAGATCTTGTAAATCCCCTTTGAAATGATGAATCTAAGGTTTAATAGATGATTTATGTGTTGATCTTGAAGGATTTGAAGAGGTATTGACAAGGTTGGAGAAGCATTGTGGATTTGAAGTGATTTTGAGGGTTTGAAGGTGTTCTTGAGCAAAGAAGGTAAGATGGCTTCCCATCACTTGAGTCTAACCTAGATCTAGGTTAGAACCATCCTATAAGACATTGAAAGTGTGAAGAATGGGTTGGGAAAAGCCCCATTTGAATCCCTAAAGAATGGAGAAAGTTGAGAAGAAACAACAGTTTTTCTGCCAAGACCGGTGGGCAAGACGTGGCTACCCTGCCCTGTGGGCACTACCGAGAGGGCGGTGGCTCTGGCACAACCGGGCTGATCGGGCTAACCGACGCCACCGCCTGCCGGTCTTAGCAGCCCCTCGCCCAATCAGGGACTGATCAGGCCAACCGATGGGCCAACTCGCCGCACCAGATCGGTGCTGCATAGTGGCTATCTGACCCACCTGTGGGGCCCCGAATGTGATTTTTACGTCCGATTGGACCCAAATCGGACGTGTGACATTTTTTTAGGATTCTAAACATGATCGTGTCATTGGATCGTGTTAATTTTTATCCTAAAATTGTGAAGTACTAACCCCGCTCACTCATGTTAGGTTCACCAAATCCTACGCGTCCCGCACCGGATCTCACCCGCACCGAGCGGGAATCCTTGTACACTACAGGTAAGTGGGGAGAGGACGTTTGGCCTTATTTGAAGGCATTGTTTGGCATTCATTTAATTGTATCTAGTCTAATCATGCCATCATGAATATGCTCTGTAGATTAGTCATCCTCACATTGTTATGCATGTGTGCTATGTTTACTTTCTAAATGCCAAGTGATGAGATGCTTATGTGATTGAATGTTGACATCATTGTGCATGATGCATTAATAGACTAGATGCCGTAGTCGGCTTGGAAACGAATGCATTGGTGGCTCGTGATATGGGACGCGGTGGCACTATACAATCGTACTATTGTCATATAGGAGCATACGTCTTAGGATTTTCACCATCCCGTGCTACGACCCTTCCCAACATGGGTTAAGGTGTTAGGTTACCATTTGGGGGGAAGCATTGGTCGCGGTTGTCGGGTCACTGTGGCGGTTAGACATAACGCCTGGCGGGTCATTAGGACAGTTGGCAACCCCGGTGGTATATTCAAGAGGGTCAATCGTACTGCTTTTAAATTATTGAGTCAAGACCTTTAATTTCAGCCATTTATTTTTTCGTTGAGAGCCGTGGTCGGCATGTTTTTATTTTTCAAGTACTCACGGTGGGCCTTCTCCGAAAATTCCCTATGGGCGATCGCTGATGGAGTTCGCGGCTCGCATTGAGTATACGAGCACTGTGTTGTAGTAGCACTAAATCAAAGACTTAGTAATGTTGCTTAGGTGGATGTGATTTAAAATGTATTGCATAGCATGTAGTGCATATGATTGTGTTTTGTCGTGGATCTGGTGGTCCATCTTTCCACTTCATCGAGCTAGTGAGCTCATCCCACGGTGCACCCCTTTTAGATGATTTTGCGGTCATACATCCGAGGAGCATGGGGTGGGTCCCACAATGAAGTTCCCCAAGAGGACCGGTGGGCCCTCGAGAATTAGAGCACGCACTGCTGCCGTCAGGCGAGTTGTGTCTGGGACCGTAGTTCGATCGAGCTAAGCTCCACTTTTGAGGCCGAAATGAGCTCTACCATGTGATGCCGAAATGGGCTCAAACCTTGATGCCGAGTGAGCTCTATCTTTGATACCGAGCCGAAATGTACTCGATTTTGATGGTTTCTTATGTACTTGATATGTGAATTGTACTTTTATTGTGTAAATATCATGCCTTCGGGCCTACATGTATATAACTATTGTATCACAATTCAGGTATCAAGTATTATGGGAATGTTCACAGGTAAACCTAGTCTTCCGTTGATCTGATAAGTTTTATTAGTTGTGTGTATGCGGGTGGAATACAAGACGATGATCTCGGCAAAGTTAGGGTTAACCGTGTTAACCCGCCCACCGCTTCGGTTCAAGGTGAACGGTGTGACACCCTCCCCTCCTCTCGAATGACTAAAGGGGCACATTATATATTCTGTCTTCGTTCTGCTCAACCTAAAACCTCTTGATTTCAAGCTCGATCTATATAGGTCTAGTTTAGTGTTAATCTCATCCACAGTTTTATCTATCAATACAATATCATCAGTAAATAGCATACACCATGGAACTGAGTCTTGTATGTGCTTGGTTAGGTCATCCATAATGAGTGCAAATAAGTAAGGACTTAAAGCAGATCCTTGGTGTAACCCAATTGTGATTGGAAATTCGTTACATTGTCCCTCTGTCGTTTTGACACTTGTCACCACTCCCTTGTACATGTCCTTGATTTTATCTACATAGTTGATCTTACCTCTTCTCTTCTCTAGGACCTGCTAAATTAGCTCTCTTGGTACTCTGTCATAAGCTTCCTCTAGGTCAATAAAGACCATATGGAGGTCCTTTCTATGGGCTCTAAAAACTTCTGTAAACCTCCTTAGGAGGTAAATAGCTTCTGTTGTGGATCTCCTTGGGATAAAATCGAATTGGTTCCTTGATACCTTGGTTTCCTTTTTTAGGTGGACTTCTGTAACCTTTTTCTATAATTTCATAGTGTAGCTCATAAGTTTTATGCCTCTATAGTTATTGCAGCTTTGGACATCCCCTTTATTCTTATAAATTGGAACCACAATGCTTCTCCTCCACTCATCTGGCATAGATTTTGTACTCAAAATTTTGTTAAATAGCTTGGTTAACCAAGTCACCCCATGTCCTCCCAAGCTCTTCCATATTTCGATTGGGATCTCATCCAGTCCTATAGTTTTACCTATATTCATCATTCGCATGGCCTCTTTAGCCTTGATTTCGTCAACTTGCAATAGATGCCCATTAGGTGTATTGGCTTCATGGCTACCCCCTCCACCTCTAGGTTCACCCTATCAGTCAAAGATCTCCATTTAGTAGGTTAAAAAAATAATCACCCCATCTCCTCATAATGTCTTCATTCCTTACCAACGCTCTACCATCCTCACTTTTAATGCATCTGACATGATTCAAATCCTTGCTCATCATTTCTCTTATCATAGCTATCCTATAAATCTCTTTTTCTCCCTCCTTTGTATTAAGGTTTTCATACAGATCATCATATTTCTTTGTCCTAGCTTTCCCCACAATCTTCCTAGCCTCATTTCTAGCTATGTGATATCTTACTCTATCCTCAGGCTCGTTAGTCCTCTGCCAAGTCTTAAAACAATCCTTCTTAGTCTTAATGGTGGCCTGGACCTCGTTGCTCCATCACCAAGTCTCTCTAGGGTACATCTTCCACCCTTTGTTAAACCTAAGACCTCTTTAGACACCTTAATGCTAGTCGTCATTGCAGTCCACATCTCCCTAGTATTTCCCATAAAGTCTCACGTGCCTCGTTCGATCACTTTATCAGAAAAGGATTTTAGGAGCACTTCACGTAGTCACCTCCAATATATTTTAGGGCATAAGTGCATCACCTTCTTATGTTGCCTCATACTAAATTGCATATCCATGACTACCAGTTGATGTTGTGTCGTTAAACTCTCTCCTGGTATAACCTTACAATCTTTACAAAGCAGCCCGTCGGATCTTCTAGTCATAAAGAAATCAAATTGGCTTGCATGCATTCCACTCTTATAAGTAACTAAATGCGCTTCTTTTTTTCTCAAAAATATATTCGCAATACAAAGATCATGTGCTATTGCAAAGTCCAACACGGATTTTTTGCACTCACTGCGTCTAGTTGTAAGGTATTCTCAATGGGTGAGATTCTTTCTTCCATTTCAAATATGTGCGAAAGAATTTGCATGTTACACCAATGTGTGTCTCAAAAAGAGTATCATTTTGGTCCACATAATGAGAGAGGAGAGAGAAAATATTAAAAAAAAAAATGGGGAATTTACTATCATTCACCTACACTTGGCCTATATTTACTAAAACTCCTCTACCTTTTACTTTTTTATTGATACTCCCCTGCTTTTTTATTTTTACATCTCTTTCTCTCCTGCTCTTTTAAAATACCCAGATTACCCTTCCTTTTCACTTATAACCTATTACACTTTTTTCATATTTATTGGTTTAAAATATGGTTTGAACCAAACCACTTACAAGTTTTGTCTCATCCAATCATCAAGGATATTGACATAACTGATGTGTCCTTAAACAAATTATTTATTTATTTTATTATTATTTTTTTATTTCATCTCATCCAATCATCGGGGATGTTGTTTATTTATTTATTTATTATTATTTATCTCATCCATCATCACAAATTTAGCAATCTATTTGGTTATTGGTCTTAGATTGGTATTGATCTCAACCAATCTAAGGATTCAAAAAAATAAAAAACACTTGGCACCCGATTGGAACACATGATATCGATATAGATATAGATCGAATGCAAAATTATTCTTTTTTGAATTTATAATATCCTTGATGATTAGATGAGACAAAACTAATTAGTGGTTTTGGTTCAAATCTTGATTTGAACTAATCAATTTGAAAAAAAGTGTAATAGGTTACAAGTGAAAAAGAAGGGTAATCTAGGCACTTAAAAAGAGCAAGGGAGAAAAAAAAAGGGGGGGGGGAGTATTAGTAAAAAAGTAACAGGTAGGGGAGTTTTAGCAAATATAGGCCAAGTATAGGGAAGTGATAGTAAATTCCCCAAAAAATATATAAGAAGGCAGTTACATTTGAGGTTTGGGTAAGTTTTTCCCATTAAAATATATGCAAATAGTTTTGTGCACGATGCGCAGCTGTGCACATAGCCATTGGATGAGTGATGATGGTCTATGGTGCACCTCTTTTAGTTGTATCCAATGGATGTGTGCATGGTTGTGCACAAAACTTCTCCCTAATAAATAAATGGAAAATAAAGTTTGTGTTCAGATTTTCTTGTTTTTATCAAAACGGTCTAACTAGGGGTGTAAGTTTAGCCCTGACGATCCGAACCCGCTCTAACTCGCCTTGCGCCCGAACTCTGTCTAACCCAACTATGAGGGCTAACCTGGCCCAACCCGACCCAACCTTGTGTGGGGTTGGGCCTGGCCTGGGTTGAGATATAGAAAACCTAGCCCGACCCTAACCCGCCCTGATCTAACCCTGATTATTGTTATGTTTAACAAATAACGTTTTCTTTCTCTAGTATACACTATATAATGTATTTTTAAACCCTTGCTCCCTATTTATCAGGTATCAAGAGAGAGAGACCTTTGTTGTATTTGTGTTGTTATTGCTATCTTATTTCTTCTTCTTCTTCTTCTTCTTCTTCTTTTTTTCCCCTCTTTTCTTTTCTTTTGATAGGTCATTATATGGATACAGATTTAGACCATCTAGTTTCATGGTTGGCTATGGTGTCTTCTTGATGGCATGGAAATTGGACTTTAATTTCTTGAACTTTCAACTGAAGAACAAGTCTTTCTCTATTATATTGAAATTTGCATTCACTTTTGAGTTCTTTATTGTAATAAATCGAATTATTGAAATTTAGAATTTAAAAAGTTAAGCTTTTATTTTTTAATTTTTTTATACTGGAGCATTGCACATATGGACAATAAACAACTTCACTTGCCTAATATTTTGGGTTGGGCTTGGCCCTTTTAGAGATTTGGCAACAATTCTCAACTTGGACTTCCATTATATTGAAATGTGATTCCACTAAGAAGACTAGCTAGGATCAATCCTACCCAACCCGGCCCAACCTTGAGCCATGAAGGGTTGGGCTTGAGTATGAACCCGACAGGGTTGGGTTAGGGTTTTAAGAAACCCAGCCCTGTTTCACCCCTAGGTCTAACTTTGATCAGTCTATTCATTTCTATTTTATAAACCCAAATATGAATCGGCCTGATAAGGGTTTATTTTGGTCCAATCCAGTTTGTTGGTCAATTATAATTGGTACAACCAGATTTTTGTTGGATCTTGACACCCTGTTAAACAGTGCATTTTCAATTAAACGGTTTGATTTAACTTATTTAAGGATAAAATCCGAATCATTTATTAAACAATTTCATTTATTAGACCAAAAATGTTTATCAAACCGTTCTAATTCCTGATTTGTTAACGGTTTATATCGTTTCAGTTGAGGTTTTATTAGCTGCTTGAGATAAAAAGTTCTAAAAGCCATTTGCAGTGAAACTAAGAAGAAAAAACTTCTATTGTTGAAAGTATTTTATAGGTAAATCATTCCCTCTATCTTTTTGACCTTTCTCAGTGTTTCACTTTTTCCAATGTTAGGCTAAGTCAAAAAGATTTCCTTCGCTGTAAGCGACACTCCCAATGCCATAGAGTGATAATCCCCACCGTAACAACAAAAGCCACTGTTTTGTTGTCCAACCAACCAGCTCAAGAAATGAC
>JAJSZK010000366.1:0-15014 GCA_022985045.1 Macadamia tetraphylla | reverse complement strand
CTTACCAAAGATTGCACGATGCGAATTTCGAGGATTTCTACCCCTCTTTGGGTAGAACGTGATGCATTACAGTTCTTACAAATCTCACGTTTGCTCGTTCTTCACTCATCTTGAGCTATTAGTTTGTTAAGCCTTTCATTACGCTTCTCTGTTTCTTTGAGGTTTCCCATTCGGTTATCTCTTTTCAGTCCTTTCATGGCTATTTGGTTTTGATTTATCTTTTTGGACCATATTTTCCTTGCGCTTTGGTTTCTTTCCTTGTATTTTCCTTTTCCATTTGTTAACGAAGTCTGCAATTGTTGATTTAGGTCTTGGATTTGCTTCAAGAGCAAGTATATGTTTGGGAAAACAACAATACAGATCAAACTCGTTCAAGGAGACTCGCAGAATGAATCGCATTTTACGAAGAACCAAGAAATTGAAGTTTAAAACACATCTCAATCTGTTTTCGATTTCTCGTAATATCATTTTCCAAAACGTGAATTTCGGGTTCGGGTTCGGTTCGGGTTTTATCTATTTGAATGTTGAAGAAGATGGTCTCACATAAATTTCTTTGATGTCATCGGATGGTCCAAATCACAACGAATTGACTTTGAGTTTCGGGAACACAACGTGAGCCTTATCTAGTTCGATTTAACATATCGTGAAGGGAGGGGTAATGAGAGCAGCGTTTGAACCTCGGTTCGATCCCACCAAAGATTTCACTCTTACTCACTTCTTTGGAACCAACGCCAAGTGGTGTTCTTGGTGGACAGAGAGCCCGAGAGACAGAGAGAGCCAGAGAGCAGAGAGTGAGAGAGAGAGAGAGAGCAGAGAGCAGAGGAAGAGATGGAGAGTCGAGAGGTCACGAGATCTGAGCTTTGCTTGCAGATCTCGGGTTTGCCGAGAGAGAGAGAGTCAGAGAGAGAGAGGGAAAACATCACATTTTTATTTGAAATAATGAACCAACCGGTTTGTTTCGTTTGGTCTCCATTGGTTTGGTTGAAGAGGGTTTGTTCAGGTTTGTGGGGATTAAATCAACGTGGATATACCCTGGGACACGTGTCAATCGCTCTAGAATTGTACGGAATTGCACCGATCTAATTCGAGGATTTCTACCCGTTGTAAGGAGAGATTTCTTCTTTGGGCGTGCAAATTCCTTCCTTTAGATGTCCTTGGGTTGGTGCTAGTCCAAATTTTGGTCATTAGTAAGCCCTGAAAACTAAAGAAGAGAGGTGAAACTTGTTTTCACATTCCCTTTCTGCATCACTAGGCCTATTTGTTGATAGAATTGTTTTGGTTTTTAAGAATTTACCAAGTAGGCACTTAAAAAGAGCTATATGACCTCCCTTTTCTCATAGTTATTATGACCATAACCATTTTTCATGCCGGGGACTCGGAATAATAGTGCATTACCAAGTAACAATATGGTTCATTCCCTGGGTTGTGGTGCTACGTCCAAATTTTGATCATTAGTAAATCCTTGAAAACTAAAGCAAGGTGAATCTTGGTGTCGCATTCCTTTCCTGAATTACTAAGCCTATTTATTGGGATAATAAGACTGGTTTGGCTTTCAAAGTCCACTAAATAGATATCCCCCGATGCCGAATCGTGGCTGAAGGATTGACCCTTCTAGCGATTTAGACCGAGATGGACCAAACCCAAATTTGGGGTTTTTGGGTCAGTAGGATATAGGATTTACATTGGGTTATTTTGTAATTCTTGCAAAATATATTTTTTGTTTACTAGATGTTGATCACGCTACTTGGAGTTAAGTTAGAGTCAATTTTCTTTCTATTTTAGAGTTAGATTTTATTTCCATTTTAGAGCTAGATTCTTCTTTTGTTTCAGTTTCAGAATAGGAATAGGGTTATCTTGAGTCTTAATATACTCTTGTGTAACCATTGTATTATTCAGATTTGCCCTCTTCCACCTGTTGCAGTTCAGGCATCAAATGCCTCTCTATAGGTTAATACTTGGGCTGGTACTGATATGCATTCGATAGGGATCTGAAATGTCGATTTACCCTTGAAATCGCAGGACCAATAGAAGCCTATCTATGGAGTTCTTGACTCGAACCAGTGCTGCCTCCTGCCTCTGTTTTGAGAACCAGGTTGAAGACCATGTGCCTTTTACCCTTTCTCACAATAGTTTAGGTCTTATGGGTTTGTCCTTCAGTCATCATTACCTTCTTTCTTGTTACAGGCCTACCCCTCCTTTTCCTACTTGTTACATCTTTCCATTACGTTGTTTACCATTCCAAGTTTACCCCCAATCAATATATCAAAACCCCTTTGTGTCATTTATTCTTTTATTCCTTTTTGCCTTCTTAGATTCTGCTTACTTACAAAATTGCCACCCTTCCTTGGGAATTTGAGATTATTTATAGAATTGCCTTTTGATCTTCGACTTGAGCTATCTATTATACTTTTGGGTACATAGGGATCCAATTTCAGGGTTTTTCCCAGGTCTGCATCACCCTTGAGGGAAAACGAGCTCACTCTTCTCGAAGTTAAGTTGATAGCTATTTGATATTTCTCATGCAGAACTGGAAAGATATTGTCTCACGAATAAAAACATGGTTCATTCACCCCTCGATCTGAAATTTGTTTAGAAACAAACTTGTGATGGCGGAAAAATAAATCGAAATTTCCCGATCTCGACAATTCCGTGCAATACTACCTTCAGATGACACGGTATTGATACCAATACAATGGTCCGATCTGATTTAAATGCCTCTTCACCGATTTAATGTTTTATTAGTTGTATCGATCTGACCATTGTATTGGTATCAATACACGTGTCACCTAAAGTGGTATTGCACGAATTTGAATCGAATTGCGACATTTCAACCCGTGATGGCCAGCTTTAATCGTCTTCAGAAAAAAATTGTAACTGAAAATATCTGAAAAAGAGTGGGAACGAAAAATGGTTGGAAACATGAAGAACGATGGAGTGGGAAGGTTGTTTTTGGGTTTTTGTTGATTGTGCCATTTGCAGCCACGGGTTGATCTACATATCAGATTCCTTTGTATATGAAACATGTTATTGACTATTGGGGAAAAAGATTTGGATTTTAACTTAATTGTTTTCTGCGTTTTACAGGATCAAGGTTCCAAAGGACATCGTGGGATTGGGTTTATCACGTTTGAAAGTTCTGGTCAGGACATACTAATTCTCCCTGAATCTCATATGTAGATGTTGTAAACATAGAGGCAGTTTTGCTCTCTTTGGTACTTTTTTCTTTCATATGTTTACTTGTCAACTTCATGACCATTTATAATATGGGGTTGGGACTAGGGGGAGGGGTGAGGGGTCCAAAGGGGTTGAGGGTTGAAACGAGGGATGGAAGGATTCTATCAATGCATGCTTTGACCTGGAAGGTTTATGCTTGACATAAAATTGCTGTACATATCCATTTTTCATAATTTTATTGAGATATAGAATTCTAGAAAATGTTTATGTTATGCAGATTTGTCTATCCTCTTGTTGAATCGTGTGTCCATAGCTGGTATGTGTGGACATTGGTTCGGCCATGGCTGTACCATGGCTTCAAATCGATTTGGCACCTCCTTTGTCCTGTCCCTTTTTGAAAGGGGGGAGAAAAAAGAAAAAGGAAGAAACAAGGAGGGGAAAACATTGGAGAGTAGGGGGATAGAAGAAAGAGTAAATAAATAAGGGAGCAGAGAGAAGAAAGGGTGCAGACACAGGACCACTCAAGTGGGGGAGGGGGGGATCAAAATCCTCTGTTTTTCTCATCCATGTTTTTCTTTGTTTTGCTACCTGCAGAACGCGACACGTGGACAATAAGGAGACCAACGGTCAAGATTGAATGAGGATGAACCATTCCTCTTTTGAGTGTTGGGAGAACAAAGTATTGAACTATGTATGTTAGCTCTCTAGAGTTCAACTTTAAAGTCCCTTTCATAACTCTCCCTCTCATCTTGTACCGTGAGAAAGGTACTGGTACTGGTTCATTTAAAGCAATGAGTACTATTTTTGTCACACCACCTTTTCGTATGTTTATTTCTTGCCATTGTATGTTCAGCAATTCGAACAGCAGATGAGTTGTCAAGGATAATGGCATTCTTCTAGTTTGGAGCAGCCAGGCCATCATGCTTAACAACAAGCACTGTTCTGGGGATTATGTCAAGAAGTTATTCCCTTTGTTCCAAGCAACAATAATCAATGCTGAAATGAAGAAAAATGTTGTAGTGGACACTGAACTACTGAAGTCAACAAATGAATTTCGGGGGACATTAATACAAAACTTGAACCAACTGAACCCCAAATCTCATCGGCTGGTCTGCCATATTACAACCCAAGTGATTGCAATGTCGACACAGATGAAGCACTCTAACAATTACACTTCTGGAGGAGGACCAGGATGGATCTTACATGAATGCAATTCCAACTTTGTGACAGGAAGCAGATGGAGATGATTGGAGAACTGCCAATTTATGGAAGCAATGGCAATCAAAGGTGCTCTTATGGAAGCTCTAAGGATGGAAACCCACTCTTAAGGGAATTCTGACTCTGAAGTTTTCATTCATTACCCAAGTGATCAAAGATTCAAGGGATTGGCCATGGCTCATTGTCCTACTTCTACTTGATGATATCATTCACCTGTCCTTGCAGTTTCAGGTCTGTATGTTTTAAATATTTTTTTAAGTATTTCAGTATATGATCTAATGACTTCCTACTGCTCAAGGAATTAATGTAATTGTGTTGGTCATGTGAAAGTCAACTACCATGGGTGAACAATGTAATCATCCAAGAGTATGGCCTCTAAAGCAGAGGTTGCGGACTTACCTCTTCTTCGGATTGTGTAATTCCTGTAATTTTGTCATTTAGGGCCCGTTTGGTTGCACTTCTGTTTCAGGAAATGTTCTTCTCACATAGATGTTCTTTATTGATTATGTGATGTGAGAGCGTTTATGTAATTTAGAGTGTTCTGGTCTTTGCTATTCTCACTTACTTGTGGCTTCCGTTTAAGACCAGCAACTATGACAGCGTCAGATGATACGACTGCATCAATTATTTTGGATGGAGTCGGTCGTGTTTCACACGGTAATTATCCCACATTCCCTGCTAGCTTCATCAAGTTGGATGGGAATACCTATTTGATGTGGTAATACATAGATTTTGTTGTGATTCTGATTGCCTTTGTAAGTCATCATCCTGCAACTCCCATAGAGAGGATTCATTAAACACCATTAGTCTGGTTGGTGTGGTAAATTAAGCCACACCAATCAATATTCTCCCTCTTGACTCATATTGTCACATCCCGGGAAAAAAATGTCTATTTGAAAATTTAATGCATGATAGTGGTGCATATGAAGGATTTAGTTCTCGGTATTGGTATTGATATTGATATTGGTATCGATTTTTGACAATACTAATATGATATTTATTTAGATCAGATTGGATTGGATCGAATCGGATCGGTGCATATTGGTTACTATTGCCCTTGTTTTTTGAAAAAAATACATTTTTATACTGTTTTACCTCTCAAACGATATGGGTAACCAATCAAGATCGGTCAGGTATTGAGGGCTCTCAAACGATGCGGATAACCAATCAGGATCAATCTAAGTCGATATCAATACGATATTGATACTTGAAACCATGGTGCATATCCAATTCTTATGGACTACCTTGTAAATAATTAAACATTATTATGAACTATTTTTTTAGATGATTCATGTCCCAAACAGTTTTGATTTATGTAAGTAGTTTTATATTAAATGTTTAGTTTAATAGGTTTTGTGGTATTTTGAATCATCACGGAGTCACTCAAAACATTACGGGCCCTTTTGATAACATATCTAGGAACATAAATTTCCGTTTCTAGGAATAGAAACGAAATTCAAGGTGTTTGATAAAACCTATTTCTAGAAACGTTTTTACTTCTCTTCTTTGCTAAACTTTGCAACTCTCCTCTCCATGAATTTCTTCACTATAGACCCCAAATTTGTCCATCTCCCATGGCCATGCCTCAATAGCATCAATTCCTATAGCAGCAGCAACATCAACAGCACTAATCGTAACCCTTGAGGTAAGTGAATCAGAAGATTAACAGAATTCATTCTATTAAAACCCTAACAAATGCAAATTTCCTCCACTGCTGTTTTTCGATCCTCAATCTTCAATCAGTTTCATGTCTATGCATGTTCAAGAGACTTATTTATTTGTTAATTCCAGGAATTTATTGCCCATCAATGGTCAGATGTCCACACCTATCACCTTCTTCAACCCTTCAAATTTCGTCGATCAATCTCATCGACAATACCTCCCTTCTTGTAATCTCTCTCTCGGGATTTTTGCAAACACGATCGGTTTCAATGGGTTTAGGGTTGTCACCGGATGATAGGCGATGGCTTCTTGCGGATTCACCGTTTTCTCCCTCTTCGATAATGAGATCGATTAGGAGTTGCGAAGATTGGAACCACAACAAAGAAGAAGAAGCATTTATACAAGATGCCAGATGCATCCAGAACACCAAAACCCCAAATCCTCCTCCGCACAAGCAATTTCATGGCGGACGGTGGTGATGGTGGTGATGCCGAACTCCTAGCAGGGATTTCATTCGTTTTCAGAAACGGCGACTTGTTTCACCACTTGCGTTTCTAGGAATAGAAATTGATATAAATTTTGATTTATGTTTCTAAAAACAAGAGAAACGGAATAATTTTATCAAACGATTTTTAGGCCATTTCTACGGTTTCTAGGAACAGAGACAAGAAACAAAA
This sequence comes from Macadamia tetraphylla, assembly GCA_022985045.1. Classification (NCBI taxonomy): domain Eukaryota; kingdom Viridiplantae; phylum Streptophyta; class Magnoliopsida; order Proteales; family Proteaceae; genus Macadamia; species Macadamia tetraphylla. The sequence continues at coordinate 8,283 of JAJSZK010000366.1, read as the reverse complement.
CGTTATCGAATGGATCCTACAATGTCTAACTTGATAATCGGTAAGGCACATAGACTACAAAACATGTTTTCATCATGAAGTTTCGAAAATCACAGCATATGTGACATTAAAATAAAAAGAGCAAGAAAACAAAAAACCCACCTTTCCGAAACTATCATGAGAGTATATAAAAATCATCCTCCCAAAACTATCAAGGGAATACAAAAACTCATCCTCCTAAACCAACATGGGAGTACAGAAATCATCCGCGCAAACCATCATTGGAATACAAAATGTATCCTTCCAAACCATTAAGATAAAAGACCATCTTTCCGGAACTGTCATGACTCATGAGAGTATATAAAAACTATCCTCCCAAAACTATCAAGGGAATATAAAAATTCATCCTCTTAAATCAACATGGGAGGACAGAAATCATCCTTCCAAACCATCAATGGAGTACAAAATGTATCCTTCCAAACCATTAAGATTCAATTTTAAATTTGGTCTATATCGGTCTGGTTCACGTATTGATTTAGTCGAGCCAAATGGTCAGGTCATTGGTCCGGATAGTCCGGTCAATTTGTTGAGATGCTGGATCAGGCAACGGATCATTCAACAGATCCAAAAACGTACGGGTGGGATTCCAGGACAGATATGCCAAGGTGGTATATTAAAAAAAAAAAAAAAAATGTAGAATGGTTCTGGCGCACATTAGCAGAACCAAAGTACTAACATACACGACCACCAACATGATGTACACATTAGCAGGGTGATGCACGATATCATCTACCATATGGCAGTACATGTTAGCATCTGGTACATTTTAGATAACCTAGAAATAACCGTTGCCAATAGGATCATTGCTCGGGTCGCTACCTATACTATGATCACTACCTGGGCTGGAACACTAATTTTTTTCTTTAAAAAAAAAAAAATCATTATCATTTGGTTGAAATTTTTTTCAATTAAACTCGGATATGTTTCGAAGTCAAGAAATGGAGGGAAAACAATAGTATATCAGATAAAAATTATGGGAGAGGGTTGGGTATGCTAGCGTGTTACGTAGGAATTAGGCATGCTAGCATTTATTGACCGTCAGATTTCATCAATTTGATTTAAATCATTGGATTTATAATTATTATTTTAATCTTAAATACAGTAAGAGAGAGAAATACTGATAGTTGCAAATACAACTTTATTGAAAAGAGGGAAATACTCTGGATCATCTTAAACAATCATTTTTTTTTCATTTATTATAAGAACAGTGGGACCCACGCCTTTCTCCCATTCCTCATTATCTCTCCTTCTTCCTCCTCGTACTCCGATAAAGTAACACAACCCTAACTGTCGGCTCTCACCCAGCCCCGCCCTACCCCCACCTTCACCTTCTGCAACTCGCACCATCGTGTCTTCTCTCATGCCATTCTTCCCATCTCTCTAATCCCTCTCTTTTATCTCATTTACCCTCACTCACACTCTCACCCTCGCCCTCTTATTCTCCCCTTCTAAGTTGTTTTCTTGGTAAAAAAAGAAAAAAAGATTGAAGATCGTTAGGTTTCAGCCATGATTAATTTGAAATTTCTGGTTTTGTCATGGATAATGAAGCTTGGGCTAAACTGTTAACAACCTCATTTCAGTGGCAATCCCACCCCTATTTAAAAATATGAAATTAGGAAAGAATGAAACAAGAGAAAAGTGGGTTAGAGTTGGTTGGAAAGGCAAGGGTTGGAATCGATCGGGTTGGTTGCAGAGAGGTTCAGGGTGGTCACAGAGTTGGGAGAGCCGTGAAAGGGGTGCAAAAGATCTGAAGGTGGAGCTAGCGAGAGGGTGGAAGCTGGGTGGGGCAAGTTGTAGAATAGATGGGTAAATGGGTGGAACGTTTCGATTTGAACTGAAAATGCAGACATGCGGTCGGTGGTGTTCTTAGAAGAAACAAGTAGAAGAAGAATAGGGATGCAAATAATTTGAGAAAAAGAAGGAAATACCAACATTGGTTGATGGCATGGAAAAGTCAGATATATACGCCTGTACACTTGACACAATCGTACATACACATTCTCGTACATTTTGTATCTTAATTTGTTTATGTAAAGTTATACATACTATATAGACTCAACAGCATGGATTTAATCAATCTAATCTAACGGTCACTATCCGCTAGCATACCCTATTCCAGGGTAACCTGCTAGCATCCCCAGCCTTTTCCCAAAAATTATAATCACATAATAATTTTTTAATATATCTATCTCTCTTGTTAAATTGAATTGATTTTTTTTTTTTTTTTTTGACTTTTAAACATAACCTTAATGGACATTTCTCAATTAACTTTGATTTGTTGAATTCCATCTTGTATAAGAATTGAAGACTGCTTGCAAAATCAAAATCCAAATCCGATTTTGAGGTTAGTTCTCTATCTCTTTGTATGTTTTGCAAAGTTTGCTGTAACCATATCTCCCATCATGTCCAACAAATTAAGCAGCATCGACAAAACATTTTTGTCTTCTTAATAATGAATAATAGATGACCCAAGACCCTCCGACCGCCCGTATTGTTATGTTGAAATTCGCTGCAATATTTATCTAAAAATAAAATATAATTAAGTACCATGCTACCATGTATCTAGACACATCTCTCATTCTAAGAATAATGAGCTCTAATATTTTAGGACACGTGATAAATATTTTACATGCATGTCATACCTGAGAACCCTTTTTAATTAATTAATTAATTAATGATGAAGAACACAAAATAATTGGTTCTTTGCAATTATATCATCCGCCATCAATGATAAACAGACAATGTAATAATGATCCATCCTTATATATATAAAAAGGTTATCCTCTCTCTCTCTCTCTCTGTTTGGTGATCAATTATGGTGTGATCCAGAGTGTTATTTAACTTATTGGACTCTAAGAGATGCTGTTGAGCAACCAAAAATAAATATAAAAGATATATTGATTCAAGTTTCTGTTATAATTAACTTGTAAGGATTTAGTTTTTGCTATTCAATTCCGTGTAGATCAGTCATTTTTCCTTATTTTATATATATATATATATATATATATATATATTTTTTTTTATCCTTAAACTAATACTAATAATTGATCCGATTGGTCAAGTATTGATATCAGTTTCAACCAATACTGATATGATACAACCAATTTGATACCAATACCTAGGTACCATCATATAAGTTCACGATATGGTTTACAAATTGAATTTTGTGCGAGTTCAATTTCACACTAGCTACTAATTAACTTATAATTTTCTTTATACATCTAGGCGGAGTTTCTCTATCTAGAGTTTGAACTTTTGAGATGAAAACTTTACATGGTATCAAAGTGGGTTTTCATCATATCTACATGTTCGCAAACATTGAACATTGATCAATTGGTCGGGACTTGCATGTTTAGGAACTAGCAGGTCTCCCAATCCAGATCAGACCATTAATGTCTAACTCTATCCTAATCAAAATATTTGGGTTGTTTTGGGGTGGCGGTTCCCTACTCCTATTATATACTGAGTCAGTCAACTTCCAATTCCATCGTCTTCCTGAAAGAGAAGTCCAAAAGTTTAACACATTTAAAACTTCAACACTGGGGATAAGAAATGGTCATAAGCAATTGGAGAAAGTTGGTGGAATGGGCCTTTCAGATTTCCTTCCGTATGGGTACTGTGCTGGCTTTTTCATGACATTAATGTGAGAGGCCCCATGAATTGGATCATTGGACCATCACCCCTCAACCATTATTGGATTTACATTTTAATTCCACAAAGCGAGTCAGACGCTCTCTACCAAAAAATTTAAGTCTGGGTTCTCTACCAATATGGAGAGATAATTTTCCATCCCCATATATGTATTGTATTAGAACCTCCTGTAATGACTGAAAACTGAATGTCATGAAGTCCTTTTCTCTCTAAACTACTTGGGCGGTGTTAATTAATTATACTCAAATCTCAAGCCTTTGCAGAGGAATAAGGACAATATCATGAACTGTGTCTGGCAGGATATTTATAATCAAAGGAGCATGGGATGCATGCATTACTGATCTCATGTTTTTTTCATGTGTGATGACCTACCTCATCATGTTAGTGTTTTATATAGATATTCGTGCCACAGTGGGCCCATGCTAGCAGAACCTTTTGAAATTTTCGATGACACTAAATATTGAATCAAGAACTTATCAAAAACAAGAATATGGAATTAAATAGTAAATTAGTGCCAAATCATATAGTGCACCATCTACATTTCTCTTTGTTTCCTTTAGAATATATCTCCATCATTCAGGACCCATGTGTGTGTGTTTGTCTGCCTCTGTGTGTGTGTGTGAGAGAGAGAGAGAGAGAGAGAGAGTAACCTTGGCAGGTAAGTACTAAGTAGGTCATTTCTAAGTATATCCAGTACTTCATTCTCTTTCTTTGAATTTTCTCTTCTATGCGTGTGTTTCATCACTTTCTTTGAACCTTCTCTTCTACTTCTTCATACTTTCACAAGCTCTAGCAGTACCCTAGAAGGAGCCAAGCCAATGGAACCCCAACTGCCTCGGTTAATTTGTGCTAATTTGTACTTAATCTTAACCCTAAAAAACTGTTAAGTACTTTAGTTTATTGACTTAATGGTAATTTAAAAGCCTGATGAAGGTTCCATGTGCCTCACCTTATTTTAGTTGGTAAAAAAACAAACAGATCTACCAGTCCCGGTTGGCTCTAACGAACTTCTATTTTACTAATCATGCCCATCACTAAGATATATAATTAAGCTTTTCAAGGATCCTGAAATGATTCAAGATATATTTGAACACATTTAATATATGAACATAAGACTTTTGTTTATGTTATTATGGATGACTTGGGTGAGGTATCTATTGGTTAACAATTATAGTATTGATTCACAGACTCAACACCCCAAATCGAAGCCCAAGAAAGTAGCCAAGTTGGCAAGGTGGGTGTACCTATGACTGCACTCCCGGACCCTCCACCGGTTATCACACCGGGAGATGTTGCTACAATAATTCAGCAGTCCCAACAAGCTTTCCAACAACAAATGCTTCAGCAACAGCAAGCATTTATGACTGCCATCCAGCAACAGTTGGATTTCTCTCAACCGGGTCAACCTCCCCGGGTACTCACTCCGCAGGACCCACCTGTAGGGTCGGGAACAGGACCACAAGTATTATCATGAGTTTGTGATGATTCCACAAAGTTTGGGATATTTTGTATGATAGCCTGTAATTTATCATAGCTCAATTCCAAGATACAGGCAAAGTTCACAACATACATGCTAATGGTCCCACTTGATCGTAGCATATTGATCATAGGATTAATATCCACCATAGAACCAATGAATCCATAATAGGAGAAGAGAAGGGAAAAGACAAAGAAGGTAAATTTTCAAAATTGTAAAATTTTCTCGTCCAAACAGTGGGATGAACGTGGTAGGGACCCGGTCCCAACACTCAAACCGGCGGGTGTCACGCGGTAGGGACCAACCCGTCGACCACGGTCTTGCCCGATGATAAAATCTGACAGGGCCTGAGGGCCTGTTTGTCTGTCGCTCACCCTCTCCCCTCTTTCTTCCTTTTCCTCTTGGACGATTTTGGGAGTCTACTCGGCTCCTACTCACGATTCCGCTCATCCACAGGCGCTTTAGTGAAGAGTCAACTCGTCTTCATCCAAGTAAGTTCCTCTTCTTCTCCTTTTTCCAGAATTTCAATTTGGGTGAAATGCTTGATTAGGATTTACTTTCTAGACTTTCTTTCTCTATTTTCCACCATAGAAAAGTATTATCATGAGTTTGTGATGATTCCACTGTGCTCATTTGTAGTTTATAGGAATCCTCTCACTTTATTTGGAGAAAAAACCCAAATTGATGCCCTAGGTTCCCAAATTTGGGGTTTCTTCAATCCTTACTGTTTTGCTCAAATTGACGACTCCTTTGTAATGCATTTCGCTTGTTTTACACTAGATATGAGTTAGATTTCATTGAATCATCTATTATGCTTGAACACCTCATGTATTTCCCATGAAAATTCCTATTTTTGTCTTGGTTTCCTAGATTTTCATCCCAAACTTGTATTCTTCTTATTCCATAATCTATTTGGGGTATGCTCTTGCATTTTCAACATCTTACTACGTGGCATTTCATTCATACCCTAGAGTTCAAGCCTTTACTTCCCTATGAATGGGTTGGTGCATAAACCAAACCCTTCCATGATACTTATACTCATTCTCTCCTTTTTGTCATTTTCTTGTTTTGGCACCTTTCCATGCGTTGTCATCTACCATGTTTCATGTCATAAGTTTTCTATCATTCCTAGATCGTTCTGTTCCGTTTAGCATAAATTGGATTTTGGCTTTCCTTCTTTAATCTTGTTGTCCTTTCTTCTTGTACTAACCCATCTTTCTTTCCTTATTGCAGAATGTCTTCTGCCGGCAAGGGCCATCTTCCTCTGCGTTAACGCAAGACCACCGCCTCTAAGCGGAAAAGTGCGAGACCAGCACTTAGCTCATCGGGGGAGACGCACCTTTCGATCGACCCTTGACTCGATGAGAGCACTTCACTAGTCAGAGGCCGCGAGGCCTAACTTCTGAAGGGCGATGTTGATGGAAAAGACCGTGGTAGTCGAGGACTTCCACAAGGCGAGCCGGGAGGTTTCCATTGGTGGGACTCGATCCCATGAACCGGTGCTCTGGCAGCTCGTCGTCGGTTTATTGCAACTTTGGAAGTGTCATATCGTTGGAATTCACCGTTAGGGCTGGTGAAGGTGGATATCCGGTGACGGTAGGCCCTTTGGGGCGATATCCGGGCATAGGGGTGCGGGATACCGATTTTTGATCCCCGGAGTGGCCCCGGGACCATTCATGAAAAAGAGGCGGACTTCATCTGAGCCCTTTTGCGGCGGCGCCCGGGCCCCGGACATCTTTTTCCAGGTCCGTCTTTTCCCCCGGTTGATCCAGTTAACCCCTGCTCCCGAGGAGGTCCCGGAACTAGGTAGGTTTCATGGCGGTCTTCATAGCATTTTGTATTTTCACCCCAAAGGGGGGGGGAGCACTTGTGCCTTCCTATATCATCCTCGGGCGATGGAGCACCATGCTTCCCACCGGAGGGCGGAGGTTTCCCCGGGGGGGATCCTCACGGGATCGAGTTCTTGGGTGAATGGGGGGAGGGGGGGCCCCGGGGGAGGGGTTCGATCGGACAACCTCTTGAAGATGGGTCTCCATACCCTCATGGATTCACCCCTAGATGGGGGAATTTTCGGAGGGTAGGGGTAAGAGGGCTGCCCTGAGGGATCCCCCCATGGAGGAGGACCCCGGTGGGAGGAAAAAGGCTCCGTTCCTCGGGGGAGGAGGAGGATCGATGGGTGGTGGCATTCACGAGGAGGTGCCTCGGGGTGAGAGGTCAGGTCCTAGTTCTTCCCGCCCCCCCATGGAGCCCCACCCACAGGGTGGTGACTACGACTATGAGGATGGGGGCCTCCATGCGGGCCCGGAGGGCCCGGTTGGATCTTGAGGGGGTGGGCGAGATTGCCTCGGGAGACCACCTTGGAGGATTCCTTGTGGTGGGTCGGGACTTGGATACGGGGCCACCGCTATCTCGGGATATGGCCCCCGGAGGAGAATGCGGTTGGTGAACACGAGGTTCGATTTACGATCATCACTTCAACGTCAACTCGGCCTCCGGACGTGGTGATCATCGGCGGGGATGGCGACCGGTGAGGATTGGCTTGCCCAAAAACCTGTTTATCCATTTTTCTCTTTTGTAGACATTGTGTATTTATTTATCTCATTCCTTGTAATTGCAATGTAACGTTTCATTTATGGAATAAAATATCTTTGGATAATCTATTGTTGTGGGGTTTTCATATGTGGAATACTTGGGTTTTTGGTGAGTGACTTTTCTCTGCTCTTGGTTATATTATTATCTTTTTTATGGGGTTTTTTGAAAAATTTTTGGGGAAACCCATTTCGCTTATCTTTAAATTTAAAATAGTACTTATAGGTTATAGTACCAACCTAATTACCATTTATCTACACTCCCCATGCCATGAATGCAATTATATATTACTTTTATACTTTCTTTCTTTGACTTTTAAATCTTTAAAGCTTTTATCTTCACCCAACCCCATTTTTCCTATTATAGAATCTCGGGTTCTAATGGTATGATGGTGAAAGAGCATCACCTCTGATACCACCTTTGTCACCCGTTCACCTGCCGGGGGTGACCGAGTTAACAATTTAAACCCCCAAACTGCCGGATCATCAATCTGTATTCCACCACATACACTTACTAACATCAATTCA
>JAJSZK010000365.1:0-15902 GCA_022985045.1 Macadamia tetraphylla | reverse complement strand
CTTGTCTTATTAATGCTCTAGTAGACTCTTGGTGGTTGGATTCAACTTTGTTTATTCACGTCACTCATTCCTTGCAGAGGTGTTTGTGGGGAATAGAGCTCACGTACTAGTGGAAGCCACAGGAATCATTAAGTTGTCTTTAAATTCAAATTTGTTTTTAGACTTGAAGAATGTTGTTTCTATTCCTTCCATGAGGAATTTGGTTTCAATTTTCAAACTATATTCAAATGGATATTTAGTTAGTTTTAATATGAATGGCTTCACTTTATTGCATAATTCTATTGCTATAAGTTCTGGTATTTTGGTCGATGAGCTTTACAGATTGAATTACAATTCCTTATGGGTAATGAATGCTGATGTGAAACATTCACTGCTAGATGACAAGCCTTTAGTATTGTGGCATAGAAGATTAGGTCATATCTCTATAAAGAGAATGGAGAGGCTAGGGAAGGAGGGAGTTCTAGACAACATAGACCTGAATGAATATTGCTTGAACCTTCTACCTTGTTTTTACAAGAATATGGGATAGCACCACAGTATTCCACGCTTGGGACACCTTAGCGGAATAGAGTTGCAGAAAGAAGGAACGTAACCTCGAAGGACATGGTCAGAACCATGATTAGTGATACTGATCTACTAGAGTCTTTGTGAGGAGAGGCACTAGAAACTACCATATACATTCTCAACAGGGTGCCTAGTAAGGCAGTGACCAAGACCCCTTTCGAACTCTGGACTAGAAAGAAGCGTAACCTTAAACCCCAACGAGTCTGTGGTTGCTGAGCTGAAGCCAAACTTTTCAATCCCCATGAGAAAGTTTGGGACCCTAAGGCTATAAGATGTCGGTTTATTGGATATCCAAGGGCTACAAATTCTATTGTCAAGGTGGAGGAAATGGATTGTGGAGATTACCCTCATGCAAGGTTCATTGAGAGCAATGAATATCCAGCAGTGCCATGACATCTAGTGTTTGATGATGAGTTGTAGTTTCTACCACATCTATCCCTCCAAGTTAGAAGATTCTCATTCCCTCATGCCTGATGATGAGAATGTCTCCACCGAGCTAAATATAGCAGATGATCCTGCACCCACACAGGTAGAAGCACCATTGTCAACTGACACAGTTGGAGCACCTGAACCTTCAAGGAGATACATCAAGACATGCAAGTCCACCATCCATTCAGACTATGTGACCTATCATGAATGAGTGTGAATATGAGATTGGTTAAGAGGAAGATCCTACCACTTTTCTACAAGCCATGAATCACTACAATTCAGAAAACTGGGTGGAAGCAATAGAAGAGGAATTAATGAAGTCTGGGAGCTAGTAGAAATTCCATAGGGATGCAAGCAAGTTGCATACAAATGGGTTTTTAAAATCAAGTCTGACTCTCAAGGAAGGGTTGAACGCTATAAGGCTAGGTTGGTAACAAAAGGGTTTATATAGAGAGAGGGTGTGGACTACATAGAGACCTTCTCCTCAATTTCTTCAAAAGATTCCTTCAGGACCATTATGGCTATTGTCGCCCATTTTAAATTTGAGTTGCACCAAATGGATGTGGGGACAACATTTCTGAATGAAGACCGTGCAATGCAGGCATATATATGTCAACTAGAGGGTTTTAAAGAGGTTGAAAAGGAGCATCTGGTTTGTAAATTGAAGAAGTCACTTTATGGTCTAAAACAAGCCTCCAAGCAACGGAACCTAAAGTATGACCAAGTGACATCCTTCGGATTTTCTGAGAACTTCATAGATCAGTGCATCTACATTAAGGTTAGTGGCAGCAGATTCATTTTTGTGGTACTATATGTTGATGATATTTTACTAGCTTGCAATAACATATCCCTACTTCTTGAAACCAAATGGTTTTGGTCTGAGAACTTTGAGATGAAGGATATGGGTGTGGCCAGTTATATTCTCGGAATAGAGATCAGTTGTGATTGAAGATGAGGACTCCTCAGACAATCCTAAAGTGCCTACATCAACAGAGTCGTGAAGATGTTCAACATGTCTCAGTGCTCAGGTGGAGATGCACCCATCAGCAAGGGAAACAAGTTGAGCAAGCAGTAGTTCCCAAAGACTGACATGGGAGAGGAGATTAGCGGAGGAAAAACCCTATGCTGCAGTAGTAGGGAGCCTCATGTATGCTCAGGTACACACACATTCAGACATTGCCTTTTTCGTTAATGTGCTTGGGAGGTTTCAATCAGATGTTGGTATAACTCACTGGACAGCTAAGAAGGTGATGAGGTAGGTATCTGCAAAGGACAAAGGACTTTAGGCTATTCTACAGTGGTGGTGACAGATTTTAGGTGATAAGGTATTTTTACTTTGATTTCAATGGTTGCATGGCCACCTCTAGTTACATCTTCTTGATGGGTGGTGGACCATCTTGTGGAGGAGCACTAAACATATAATTTTGACCTCATCCACTATTCAACAAGAGTTTATGGCTCTCTATGAAGCAACCAAGCAGGTTGTAGGGTTGAGGAACTTCATTTTTGCGCTAAAGGTTATAGACTCCATTTCTTGACCATGAGGTTATAGTGTGATAACAAATCTGCAATGTTATTCTTAAAGAAGAACAAGAAGTCTATCAGTTCAAAGCAATTCGAGATTAAGTACCTGCTCGCCAGAGAGAAGCTTGGTCATGAGGAGACCGATGTTCAACACATTACAACTTAGAAGATAATGGCGGATCCACTCACTAAAGATTTTCCTATGGGGGCCTTTATGTTGGGAAACATGTCCACACTCCTTGCCATGTTTTGGTGTTAACAAACAAACATACATCTTTAACTTGATTGATAAAGTGTGATTAGCTTGAAGAAACCCTTAGAAGGTCGAAGGTCGAATCAAGACATGAAGCTTAAAGACATGAAACAGCAAACAAGAAGGAAAGAAGATGAAGGGCCAAAGAATGGAAGATTCAAGTGAAGAAGAAGACCACTAGGATAGATTAAGTTATTTTTAATGTAATTTGTAATTTCCACATACTTATATGCACTCACCTCATGCATGTGCATTACATCATATTAGAATGACCATAGAGCATGCCTTGACCAGGTATGGAAAGTCTCTAAGTGGTGTGGAACACACAGAACCTGACTCAAGGGTATTTTAGGGAATCTTAAGATTAGTATTAGGAGATGAATCCTTCATAGAAGCTATAGGAAATTGAGTTGTGATTCCAACGCAACTGATCTCAGATCATTCTGAAGTTGGACCGAAAAATTTATGGTCAAAACACGATGATGTCAAGATGAGCTATCTGTCAAAACAGAGCATGTCATGTTGGCGGTCGACCGGCTGGAAGCCCCGGTCGATCGGAACCACCCGAGACCATAGGAGGCCGACCGGCTGGAAGCCCCGGTAGATCAGACCTGTCCGAGACCATAGGCGGTGACCGGCTGAAAGTCCCGGTCGACCGATGCCTGCCTGGAAGTGCCCCAACGGCTATTTTTTTTTGCCTACAACGGCTCTTGGCGGTCGACCAGCTACCAATGGCGGTCGACCGATGGACCCAGAATATGTCTGTTAGAGCTTGATTCCCTGCCTAAAATGCTTCACTAAGTTCACCTATAAATACCCTAATCACTCTTAATTAATTATTCATTAAGAAAGAGCTTTAAGAGCATTGTTGCAAGCATTAGAGAAGTTTATTTCTACTTGAGTTATTCTATTACACAAATCCCAAACAAGAGGCTCAAGTCTCAATCAAAGTCCTCTACTCTCTCCTGTGCAAGTCAAAGTCGTAAGAGAGGACTTTACAAAAGGTGCATCACTCATCATTTATTATTCATTCTCATTTGCATTACACTTGAGGTATTCCTCTTATTCCACTATTTCTTATTTTCTGTTTTTACAATTCTAGACTGTACTTAGGATTGTAAGGATACTCTTATCCTAAAAAGAGAAAGGTCTCTCTCTACCTCTAAAAGAGATTGTGAAGGCGTCTCTCTGCCTGGAAAGGAGATTTGTAAGGATACTCTTATCCGTAAAAAGATTGTAAAGGTTTCTTCCCTACCTACTGTACTGAAAGGGAAAACTAGTGGAATACCTTACAAGAGGATTCTTGTAGGGAGTGGACTAGACTCGAATTGAATTGAACCACTATAAATCTTGTGTTGTGGTTGTTGTTATTTTATTTATTCAGCATCGCTTTTAACTTATAGTCACACTTGTGACATTTTTGTCGAAAAGAGCTAAATTTCACTAGTATAGCCTATTCACCCCCCCTCTAGGTTATTTCAATTGGTATCAGAGCGGGAGCTCAATTTATTTAAGACTATATTGTCTTAATAGTGAGTCAAAGACCATGGCCACATTCCAAGGACCACCAGAAGGCATGAACGCCTCGAGACCCCCGTACTTTAATGGGGAAAACTTTTCTTTCTGGAAGTGCAGATTTAAGAATTTTGTGTGTGGTCACAACATTCTTGTATGGAGAGCCATAGAGAATGGACCATACACCATCACCAAGATAGTTTATGGAAAGACAGTACCGAAGGATGAAGGAGAATGGACGGCTGAAGACATCACCCTCATCCAGTACAACTTCCGTGCTATTACGTTCCTTCAATGTGCCCTCAATGAACAAGAGTTCAACCAAGTCATTGCATGTGACACGACTAAAGAAATTTGGGATATGCTTCTTGTCACACACGAAGGTACAGCAGAGGTAAAAGAAAGAAAGGTAGACCAACTTGTCTCTGATTACGAGTCATTCTCTATGAAAGAAAATGAGTCGATAACTTCTATGTTTACTAGATTTACTGATATTGTGAATAATCTTAAAGGTTTATGCAAGACTTATACTAACGCTGAAAAAGTTAGAAAAATCTTAAGAGCCTTACCTGCAGCTTGGAGACCCAAGAAAACAGCAATAGAAGAAGCCAAAGATTTGACTAAAATCTCATTAGACTATTTGCTTGAATCTCTACAAACGCATGAAGTAGAGCTGAACGCCGACAAACCAAATTTCTGAGAAAAGGAGAACCATAGCGCTAAAATCAACTCAACCTATCGAAGAAGTAAGTGATGATGAAGAAGATGAAGAATTCAACATGGAAAAAGAAATTTCACTCATCACGAGGAAATTCAACAAATTCCTCAAAAAGAAAGGAAGATTCCAACACAAGAACAAATCCTACGGTGACAAATCCTATGGGGAAAAAGGTAAAACAAAAATTAAACCCAAGGAAATTCCTACTAAAGACATAGTTTGTTTTGAGTGCAGAAAGCCTGGACATTTCAGAACTGAATGCCCAAATAAATCAAAAAGAAAGGCCTATGCAGCTACATGGGACTCAAGTGATGAAGAAGAGAAAAATGAATTTGGAGAAGAAGTCACCAACCTCGCCTTGATGGCCATCGGAGATGAAGAACAAGAGGTATGTGAAATTCAACCTGAACTTTTAGTAGGGGACTCTAATGAGGAACTTCAAGAAGCCTTCGAGGCCTTATATGAAGAAAGTATAAAATTAGAGCCTGATAAAAGTAAACTTGAAAAATAGGTTGAAACACTAAATAAGAGAGTGGAGGCACTAACCTCAAAGGTAAGTGAACTGGAGGAAGAAAACTTTAAGTTGAACTCCACCCTCTGCACCTTTACCCAAGGGCAAAAGAACCTTGACAATCTTCTAGGTTCTCAAAGGAAGAGTCCAAATGAAAGAGAAGGACTGGGTTATAATGGACAAAATCCATCTAGAAATGGGAATCCAAGAAGGGGTGACCAAAGAAACCAACCATCCACCTCCTACATTAAATGTAGTTTTTGTAAAAAGACAGGACACTCCATAAACCAGTGTCACTCCAAGAAAAGGAAGAAACCCAACTCTCAAACTGAGAGATCAAGAGTAAACCATGCCTACTACTATACACCCCTAAGAAGGCAATATAGGCCTCAAGAAAACTCTAGACCTATGCTTAGGTATAGAAAAACCCAACCTCATAGAGAGTACTCTATTGAGAGGCCCCAAAGGCAATTCCAAGGATACAAGAACTATCCTAGGGAGACTTATAGAACACAAGGGAAATACCAAAACCAAGGACTCTATAGATACTATACTCCACAAAGATCAAATGGATCTAATGAAAAGTAGAGGACTCAAAGAAACCTAAGGCCATTCCAAAGGCATAACCAAAATCCTAAAAAGTACAAAACCATTTGGGTTCCAGTCGGGAAGTTTGACACTAACAATAATGGACCCATGAGATTATGGGGACCAATGTACAATTAAATTTCTGTTATAGGTTTGCTTGAAGAATAAGGTGGAAGCTGAATGGGTCATCGACAGTGGATGCTCCAAACACATGACATCCAACAAGAACCTATTCTCAAGCTTACGGGACTACGATGGAGGATGGGTCTCCTTTGGAGATGACAGCAAAGGAAAGATTGCTGGTATTGGAAAAATAAAACTTGGAGGTATTTCAATCTCGAACGTTTACTTTGTGAAAAATTTGAACTATAATCTCCTAAGTGTAAGTCAATTATGTAGCATTGGATACAAAGTAGAATTCAATGTCTCCCACTGTTGTATCAAAGATGCAAATGATAATCTAATACTAAAAGGATCTAGGAAAAACAACATTTATGTTTGTATACTTGATGAAGTAAGTTCCTTAAATGCATGCTTGGTTTCTAACCATAGTGAGTCTTCATTATGGCATAGACTTGGACATATAAATGTCAAGTTGATTCAAACCATAGCATCCAAGGATCTCGTGAGGAACCTCCCTAAAATCAAGTATGAAATAGATAGTTTTTGTGATGCCTGTTAAAAAGGCAAACAAACCAAAGTCTCCCACAAGTCGAAGAATATTGTCTCTTCCTCTAGACCATTGGAACTACTCCACCTAGACTTATTTGGACCTATCAACATATCTAGTATGAGTGGTAAAAATTACACCTTTGTAATTGTTGATGACTACTCTAGATACACTTGGACTGTTTTTCTGAAAAATAAAAATGATGCCTTCGATGAATTTGCAACTCTATGTAACAGATTGCAAAATCAGAAAGGATATACTATAACCTCTGTGAGGAGTGACCACGAAGGAGAATTTGACAATATAAGTCAATTTGACTTATACTGCAACAAGTATGGTATTGACCATAACTTCTCTGCTCCTAGAACACCTCAATCTAATGGAGTAGTTGAAAGGAAAAACAGGTCATTACAAGAGACTGCAAGGACTATACTTAATGAATACTCTTTGCCTAAGTACTTTTGGGTGAAGTAAATACGATGTTATGTACTAAATAGAATAATCCTTAGACCTTTGCTTTCTAAAACACCTTATGAACTATACTTTGGTAAAATACCAAAAGTAAACTACTGTAGAGTATTTGGATGTAAATGCTTCATCTTAAACACCAAAAATCATCTTGGAAAATTTGATGCAAAATCGATGAAGGAATATTCTTAGGATACTCACTCAACAAGAGGGCATATAGAATTTTAATAAAAAATCTTTAATGGTTGAAGAAACTATGAATGTAAGATTTGACGAATCTTTACCTAATGATTTAAATAAATCTCTTGTTGATGATGATGATATTATAATTGATGAACTTAAGAACAAAACTAATGATATTTCTCTTAATGATTCAAATGATGTTACCATAGAAAAATTAGAAACACTACCTAAGGAGGTCATTCGCATAGGAATCATCCCTTAGAAAACATCATAGGAGATCTAGATGAAAAATCCAGACTAGATCTAAAACCGAGAGGTATGCAATCACACCGCATTTATCTCAAGGATCGAACCCAAGAACATAGAAGAAGCACTAAAAGATAGTGATTGGATTATAGCTATGCAAGAGAAGCTTCACCAGTTTGAAAGAAGCAAGGTATGGGAACTTGTCCCTAGACCTGACCACCACACCATCATTGGTGCTAAGTGGGTCTTTCGTAATAAACTGGATGAAGATGGGAACATAGTGAGAAACAAAGCAAGATTAGTTGCCAAAGGGTATAACTAGCAAGAGGAATAGACTATGATGAAACCTATGCACCGTAGAAGGTTGGAGTCCATTAGAATGTTACTAGCTTTTGCATGCCATAAGAACTTTAAACTATATCAAATGGATGTCAAAAGTGCCTTCTTGAATGGATACATTCAAGAAGAGGTATATGTAGCTCAACCTCCCGGCTTTGAAGACCCTAAGTTTCCAAACCATGTCTATAAACTTGAGAAAGCTCTATATGGACTCAAACAAGCCCCTAGAGCTTGGTATGAGAGATTAAGTACTTTCTTGATAGAAAGTGGCTTCTCAAGGGGGAGGATTGACACAACCCTGTTTGTGAAGAATCTGAAGAATGACATACTCATTGTTCAAATCTATGTAGATGATATCATTTTTGGCTCAACCAACGAGAGAATGTGTATTGATTTCAGTAAAAAATGAGCAAGGAATTTGAAATGAGTATGACGGAGAGTTAAATTTCTTCCTTGGACTTCAAATAAAACAAACGATAATGGAATTTTCATAAATCAAAGCAAGTACACAAGGAGTGCTAAAGAAATTTGACATTAAGTCAAAAATCTTCGACACTGATGAGCTCATCTTTGAAACTAACCAAGGATGAGGATGGAACTTCGATGATGTAACTAGATATAGAGGCATGATTGGAAGCCTTCTATATCTAACACAAGTAAACCGACATCATATAGTGTATGTGCATGTGCTTGGTTTCAAGCTGATCCCAAGAGATCTCACCTCAACTAAAAAAAAATTTTTTAAATATCGAAAAGCACTTGTGATGTTGGGTTATGGTACCCAAAAACCAACCCCTTGACTTGGTTAGCTTTTCAGATGCTGACTTCGTAGGCTGCCATATTGACAGAAAAAGTACCAATGGTACTTGTCACTTTCTCGGCTCTTGCCTTGTCTCTTGGTTTAGCAAGAAACAAAAATCTGTTGCTTTATCTACCATAGAAGCTGAATATGTTGCAGTTGGTAGATGTTGTGCTCAAATCCTTTGGATGGAGCAAACACTCCAGGACTTTGGAGTGCGTTTCGAATCTTGCCCAATCATGTGCGATAACACCAGTGCCATAAACTTGAGTAAAAATCCCATTTTACACTCAGGGGCAAAGCACATTGATATTCGACACCACTTTCTTCGAGACACCATTCAAAATGGTGATGTCTCTCTAGAATTCATTGAAACTAATAAACAACTCGCAGATATATTTACTAAACCTCTTGGTGAAGAGCGTTTTAGTTTCCTAAGGAAGGAACTTGGCATTTGCAACCCGTTTGGCTGAATAAACATTTCTTTTTGAAAATTCTTTTCCTAAAGCCCCGGACTTGAAAAATCCTTTCCACAGCCATAAATTTTTAGGTTCTAAAAATTTCTTGGACTCAACCGGTCGACCGCCCCAATATACCGATCGACCGACACTGACCGAATAGTTTGATAGTCAACCTCCAATGACTTTCGATCGATCGCCTCTAACCGAAAGGGATACCGATTGACCGCCACAATATACCGGTCGATCGGCGCCGTCGAAAATTCGATTATGAACTCTTTAAAATCAAATTTTTAACCTATTTTAAAAAAAAAAAACTTTAGAATCCTATTTAGCCTAAAACCCTATTTCGACTATTCATCTCCCAAACCCCTAGCTTAGAACTTCCTTCTACCCTAGAACTCTTGAGATTCATTCCTATTCATCTCCCAAAACCCTTGCATCTCTTTCTCTCTTACACCTCTAATCATCATGGACTCTCACCGCCCAAATAGAGGCAAGAAAACCGTGGCTCAAAAGGGAAAAAGGAAGGCCTCTGACAAAGATACATGGTTCTCTTCCACCATTGCTCAAGAATCATGGGATCTCTACATCTCTCGCAACATAGAGCAAGGTAGGACCATCAATACCGACTCTTTGTCCAGGTATGACATCAAAGACCTTTTTAATGCTTTGGGATGGGGCAACATTCTCAAACTTGACTCCCATTGTTATCCCCATTTAGTCAAAATGTTCTTTTGTAACCTTACCTTCTCTGGTGAAGGTGACACCCTTTTGGTCCATTCCTATGTTAAGGGCATTCCAATAGACATTGACATCCTGATTTTAACAGGGGAACCTCAAATACTACCAACCCAAGACCTACATAGAATAATTCATGGATGTTGACTGTGTGTACTCTAGCATTATGAAGGAATATGCTAATACACATAAAATTAAGGCTAAAGAACTTACGGATATAGGGAGGATTGTCAATCTTATCATCTCTTACAACATTCTCCCAAAGAGTGGTCATAGAGATGAAATCTCCCCATTTCATGCCTATCTTACCTACTGTGTCTGCAAAAGTGTACCCATCAACCTTCCTTACATTCTGCTCAAAACCATGATTACCCATGGTGATAGACTTCGAAAGGGAAATCTACCCTATGGACGGATGATTTGCCAAATCATGGACCACTTTCAAGTAGATTTTTCTGGTGAATCATTTGACCCATTTCCCCAAGAGATCAATATTTTCACCATTCACAAAATGCATCTTCTTCCCCAGCAGCCCACACACTCCAAAAGACTACTACTTGGACCGCCCGACAAAGACAAGCAAGGATGAGACATCAGCCTATGCAATCTTGTTGATCTTCGAAGGTGGAAACATCATCCTTGCCGGCTTGGAAAAAATGGAAAGAAAGCGTAATGAGATTCTCAAGCTCCTCCGCATACAGCGAGGGACGATGAGGATGACGAAGACGATGATGACAAGGCGGACATGGAGGATGAGGATGCAGCAGATTAGGAATTATGTTTCTTCTTGCAACTTTATGTTTGTTTCTGTTGTTTATTATTATATACTTTTGACATTTATGGAAAGTTGAACTTATGATATTTTTCTATGTGGCACATACTCAGGGGGAGTATTTTTGTGTCGTTTTGATTACCTTTTTGCTGTTGACAAAAGGGGGAGAAGACTTACTCCTGACAATGACAATGATAGTATTATCTTTAAACTGTTTATATGGAAATGTTAAATTATTTATGGAAATGACTTTATCTATCCTTGTTTACTTTCTGGCTCTGAATTTCATTATCCTATTGATCTTTACACAAAGGTAGTCAAATTATTTCTTGTATTTGGTTTCATTGTCTATGTTTGTTTGTCATCACCAAAAAGGGGGAGATTGTTGGGAAACATGTCCACACTCCTTGCCATGTTTTGGTGTTAACAAACAAACATACATCTTTAACTTGATTGATAAAGTGTGATTAGCTTGAAGAAACCCTTAGAAGGTCGAAGATCGAATCAAGACATGAAGCTTAAAGACATGAAACAGCAAACAAGAAGGAAAGAAGATGAAGGGCCAAAGAATGGAAGATTCAAGTGAAGAAGAAGACCACTAGGATAGATTAAGTTATTTTTAATGTAATTTGTAATTTCCACATACTTATATGCACTCACCTCATGCATGTGCATTACATCATATTAGAATGACCATAGAGCATGCCTTGACCAGGTATGGAAAGTCTCTAAGTGGTGTGGAACACACAAGAACTGACTCAAGGGTATTTTAGGAATCTTAAGATTAGTATTAGGAGATGAATCCTTCATAGAAGCTGTAGGAAATTGAGTTGTGATTCCAACGCAACTGATCTCGATCATTCAAGTCGGACCAAAAAGTTATGGTCAAAACACGATGATTGGTCGATGACAGATCTGTCAAAACAGAGCATGTCATGTTGGCGGTCGACCGGCTGGAAGCCCCGGTCAACTGGAACCACCCGAGACCATAGGCAGTCGATCGGCTGGAAGCCCCGGTCGACCGGACCTATCCGAGACCATAGGTGGTCGACCGGCTAAAAGTCCCGATCGACCGGTGCCTGCCTGGAAGTGCCCCAACGGCTATTTTTTTTTTCCTACAACGGCTCTTGGCGGTCGACCGGCTACCAATGGCGGTCGACCGTGGACCCAGAATATGTCTGTTAGAGCTTGATTCCCTACCTAAAATGCTTCACTAAGTTCACCTATAAATACCCTAATCACTCTTAATTAATTATTCATTAAGAAAGAGCTTTAAGAGCATTGTTGCAAGCATTAGAGAAGTTTATTTCTACTTGAGTTATTCTATTACACAAATCCCAAACAAGAGGCTCAAGTCTCAATCAAAGTCCTCTACTCTCCGTGCAAGTCAAAGTCAAGAGAGGACTTTAAAAGGTGCATCACTCATCATTTATTATTCATTCTCATTTGCACCACACTTGAGGTATTCCTCTTATTCCACTATTTCTTATTTTCTGTTTTTACAATTCTAGACTGTACTTAGGATTATAAGAATACTCTTATCCTAAAAAGAGAAAGGTCTCTCTCTACCTCTAAAAGAGATTGTGAAGGCGTCTCTCTGCCTGGAAAGGAGATTTGTAAGGATACTCTTAGCCGTAAAAAGATTGTAAAGTTTCTTCCCTACCTACTGTACTGAAAGGGAAAACTAGTGGAATACCTTACAAGAGGATTCTTGTAGGGAGTGGACTAGACTCGAATTGAGTTGAACCACTATAAATCTTGTGTTGTGGTTGTTGTTATTTTATTTATTTAGCATCGCTTTTAACTTATAGTCACACTTGTGACCTTTTTGTCGAAAATAGTTAAATTCCACTAGTATAACCTATTCACCCCCCTCTAGGTTATTTCACTTTAAGGCTCATGCCTCTAATATGGGTGTACTATGATCATTTGATATGTTTTTTTAGTAGGAGTTTTTATAGTCTAGTTGAGTGGAAGCACATTATTTTCTTATTTTCAGACTATGAGCATTTTAATGTAATGAGTTTCTTCCCTTTTTTGTCATTGTGTTGTTATGTGGTTATTATTTATATGTTTGTAACCTATTTATTTTGAGTAAAAGGCGACATTTAGCCAAAGTTTATCATTTGTGGTGGTAGTTATCCTAAATCCAAGGAAATGGTGGTTTACCATAGATGGTTTGCCATGTAAAGATATCAGGTTATGGATGTTTGCTAAAGGTACTGGCTAATATCAAAGTTTCTACCTATAAGGTTATTTAAGGTAGGCTGATCTTTGATCAGGGAAATGACCTACAAGGAAACATGTTGAAGTGATCACATGTGTATAACACAGTTTCCTTGCCTTCATCCCAGGCGATTTGGATAATGAGCTTCTTATGTTTGTGATAACATCTAGATGCATATTATATATTGAGGTGTATTCTGCTATTGTTCAACATGAGGGACAAGTTGTTTGAATCAAAGTTTAAAGTTGAGGGTTTTAACTATGGATATATATGGCCAGACTCCAAATGGAAAGATACTATATTAGTGTTGCCCAAGTGGGAGAATGTTGGGTTTTGTGCCACACTAATATGGCTGATCCATATAGGCCCATAGTGGTTTGGCACAGTCAAACTATTGTGGGAGTAGTTAGAGCAGGGTGGATAAGTAGTCTCATTATGGTCCCTGCAATCACATTACGTGAGGCACAGTTACTCACAGAGCTATGGGAGAGATCCATGAGGGAGACTGAAGAAGTCCGTAGAGGTTTTTCATGGGACCAATCTTCAAAAGCGAGGAACCTGAGTTCGTGGTAAAATTTTGTGGACGCTTCCCAAACTACAATACATGTATTGTTCTAGTCCCATTAATTGTCCCTAATACACAATTTCTTTTATGTAACAACTTTCCCTAGTTTGTGACTGTTCTAAGAACTAAGAAGGGGAGATCCTTTGTATAATTTCCTCAACAAGAGTTTCAGAGACTGAGAGTCAGAGTCTAAGAGAGCCATTAAGATTGGAGATAGAGAGACCATCTGCTCCTCCATCCTCCAAGGCTCTAACATCTTTGACAGTTCGGCCACCACCACAAGCCACGACTTCTAGTAGGTACGCTGTGTATGTACTCTCTCTCTCTCTCTCTCTCTAGTTTTAATTGTGGGGCAAGACCATGAGAGTGGGAGATTTTTAAATTATTGTTACTAGGTTCTCGCTTGTTCCTTGCTAAGTAAATCTGATGTGATTATTATGCCCAGATTTGATTGTGTTAAGCTTTAAAATTTCTTAGGTGGGTGAGTTTGTTAAAGAATACTTGTGCTTATTTTGGGCCAACTGGGAAATTGAATGTATGTGAATTTGCTATTTGCTCCCTTAAGGTTGCTATAGCCAGAACTTCCCTTTACTTTCTTACTACTTCTCATATGGATGATTGCATCGCTTAAGATTTGTTATTTGGAAGTGCTAGTTTTACTAAGTGAGACTCAAGTCACTCAACCAGTCAACCCACAAATGGTTTTATTGATTTAGTTGAGTTATAGTGATGTAATTATAGTTATGCATTTTGTGGATGTTTTGTTTTATTTAAAATACTTTTTCTTTTTTTTGCATAGATGATGGAATGGGGTGGGATGTGGACTAAATGAGAACTTTTACCTAGTTTTAATTGTAGTGCATATTTGAACTACAGTAATTTGCTTTTTAGGCATGCATGTAGCCTCTTTTTAGTCTTCTATATCTTAAGTAGAGATGCTAATTGCTTGATAATACAAATACATACAATAAATTATAAAAATAATATCTGAATTTTTTGCCCAACTTTTATTTTGATAAACGAATAATCCTCAAATCTGAATCCGGATTCTGTTTTGACCCCCTTTTTTACCAAACTCGTAAATTAACAGAACGAATTATTGTGAATAATTCACGAATCCAAATTTGTTAACCATGATCATGATATCAATCTGAGACATAATATATTTGAGTAGATAAATAATTTATTGACATATTCCCTTGTGTGCCCGCCCCCCTTTTTTTTTATTTTCTTTTGATTTCTTTTTTTTTTTTTTCCCATCGATTTTTAGTGTTTTCATTTACCACTTGGCCACCTCTAGTTTGACTTAAATTTGACATATATTGGAGCCGAACTAAGAAACTCTCAAGACTTGCTAGATTAGAAAAACCTTTTCCATATGGTGACCTAAATAAAAAAATTTCTTGTTATCACTAACC
The DNA here is from genome assembly GCA_022985045.1 of Macadamia tetraphylla. Classification (NCBI taxonomy): domain Eukaryota; kingdom Viridiplantae; phylum Streptophyta; class Magnoliopsida; order Proteales; family Proteaceae; genus Macadamia; species Macadamia tetraphylla. The sequence continues at coordinate 914 of JAJSZK010000365.1, read as the reverse complement.
TATTTGAGGAAGGGGGGTAACACGAATTTTCCTTTTAAGGAAAGAAGGAAACTTGTTTTTAAAAAGAGGGTTTGGAACATAGCTTGGGTTCTTTGTCACTACTTTCCTATCCATAACATTATAGGCTACGGTTTTAAAGGGTTTAAACTAGAATGTTGTTAGGCTTTTACAAAAATGGATATTTATACAAAAGATGAGCTTTTTCCCAAAAAAAAAAAAGAAGTAAGGTAGTCCATGGCCAAAGAGATCGATTGCCTAAAAAAAAAATTTCTTTTTCTATGTCGCCTATATCTCATTGACATCCCATCCTTCTTTTCCCCCCCATTTTTCCCTTTTCAAACTAAAAAAGGGCCCATGCGCTACTTCACAATCTTTTCCCGTCATCAAATAGTTCAAAAGTAAGACAAAACTTTTTGTTATAAGAGCAATTTCCCCGCCAGAATTTATTTATTTATTTTTGTTATTTGTTACTTCTATAATAGCAAAAATTTTTTTATAAAGAAGGGGAAAGGGATGTTATAGGGGGGATGACAATTTATTTAAACAATAGTATGCTCATAAAATGCAATGAAACCCCCTTTTTTTGGGAAACCCAAAAATACAATTTGATTAAATTGAGTATTTTCATTTAAATAACAAACTATTTAATTTTAAGGTTGATAGGAAAAAAAATTAAGAAAATGAAATCATCCATTTGGTGTCCAGGTTTGTTTTTTTCCCTTTTTTTTTTTAAATGAAAAAGTAAAAAACAAGAAGAAAAAAAGAAATGTTTAATCATGTTTTAACATTTGAAAACGCTCCATTTGGAAAAAAATCAAAGTCCCCAATAATTTTCCCAATGCCAAAAACCTTTTTTGCCTCCTTGAAACTCTAAAGAACTGGAGGGGAAAAGGATTTAGTTATTGATCAAGATA
>JAJSZK010000364.1:0-16533 GCA_022985045.1 Macadamia tetraphylla | reverse complement strand
AGCAACGCTTATCTAGCCATGGTGAGCTACAGGAAACTTAAAGTGGGAGACAGCAAAGGTGTTCATTGATAGGGCTACAGATTTGAGAAGGATTTCTTTTCCAACCTGAGAGAGTAAAAGATGCTTCCATCCTGAAGTCTACGCCCTGTGTTGTCAATGATTTCCTTGAATAACTGTATTTTATAAGCTCCAAACTCAACGGGTAATCCAAGGTACTTTATAGGCCCATTTCCATACTTGATACAAGAGAACCATCGCCTAATTTTTGAGGGTATGTTGGGGCTGAAAGTAATTTGAGATTTTGCCAAGTTAATGGACTGTCCACTGGCCAAGCAATAAGTATTAAGGCATTGTTTCAAACTCTGAACTTCTTGGAGATTTACCTTGGATTTCCCTTCTTTCAATGCCGAATGTAGGTGTACACTTCATGAACAGTGTAGATATTATCTGATATAACTCTATTCGGCACGAACGCAGACTGTGATGGGGATATAATCTGATCTAAAATTGGTTGAAGACGAGTAGCCAAAATCTTGGTAATCACCTTCGTCACAACACAACAGAGACTGATTGGCCTATATTGATCAATAGTTTGTGGACCTCGAACTTTTGGAATCAGGCAAATTAAAGTCTTGTTGAGGTCCGGAGGGAGTACACCATTTGTGTACTGATGGGTTAGAAGAATGGTCCATTGGGGCTAGAATAGGTAAGGGTTGTGGGCTGGGCTGGGCTGGGCTGGCCTCCATCTTGAAAAAGTTGGATGACTTGGGTCAAAGGTGGGCTCGGATGTGGGCTTTGTTGGGATATTCGGACTCCAGATAGAATGGGAAGGAGAGATAGGACGGAAGATGATGTGTCTGGTCTTTGAAGCAGATGAGCCAAAAGTTGTTGTGTGATGGTATCTTGGTTAAGGGTGATTTGGGGATCTGGCTGATTACCTCTAGGAATTAGTTGTTGTCACTTACATTAATAACATGGTTTTGGGAATTAGATTGGAAACCGCGAAAAATTGGCTGAACCTGATTCTAATTCTGATTCCGATTCCAATCAATTTGAACCATCCGATTCATATTGAATTTCTATGGATAAAGCCAATTCCAGCTGATCGGAATCAACCAAGACTGATCCAATCGCAGATTCTGCTTATTTGTTGAACCCAAGGTTAAAATGGATTGCATTTCATGGTGGTAGCGGTCATTTCACCCTCACGTGTCTGGCGCAGACGCCACGCACTCTTCTTTTTTCCCTGCGAAGTGCGAAGTCGATTTTACCAAAAATAAAAATAAAAATTAAAAAAAGTCAGCGAAGTAGCGAACCAACGGCCCTTCTATCTCTTCCCGTTTCCCTGACGTTCTATACTGAAACCTAAGCCTCTACAGCAACCAGCAAGATCGGCCTCCGCTCCACTCCGACGACACAACACGGTGAGTTCTATCTTCTTTCTAACTTTTATTAATTGATTGATAAATTATTTCTTTTTTTAACTATTAATTGATCTGAGAATTAAGATTCTCTACTAGCGGAGTTTGTGTTTGTAATTGGACAGAGATGAGATTAGAGACTCTGGTTTTCAGATTCGTTCTTGCCGGAGATAATTTCAACCGATTTAGCCTCCCTTTTCCCCTCCCTGATTCCAATATTGTTGCATTATCATCGCTTGTATTTTGATTGATAAGCCACACTATTACTACTATGATCCAATGTTGTTCCGACCTGCTTTTTGGTTCAGGTTATTTATCAATGTTGAAGTGCATCTTTAAGCACATTAAAGGAGGAAATTTGTTTCCATTTGATTGTAAGGCGTATGGTGTACTATTATTTGTATCTTTAATCATGGTGCCTTGTGTTTTACAAACAGTGACAAACCCTTACTGACATAGAGATGGCTTGGAGGGACACCTATCTCGGAATTTGAAGGAGCTTCGTTTCCTGTTTTGCCAAACTTCCCCAGCAAGTTCTCAAACAAGGTTTTCATTCTTGGATTTCACCGGTGATTATGTTATTATCAATTCTTCTTGTTTGAATAATCCATTTTTTTCTCGTTAGTATATAGAGAATTTGTTCAAAGGAATTACAAAGATTTGAAGACCCTGAACCCCAAGTTCCCAATCTTGATCCGTGAATGCAGTGGAGTTCAACCTCAGCTATGGGCCAGATATGGTATATTTTATTCTTAATTTTAATCATTATTTTCACAGCTTCAACTTAGGTTAGATTTTATTGTTGTCCACTTTAATTGACTTCTTCAACAACAACAACAACACCAACAACATGATGATACTTGGTTGTTAATTATTTATTCACAAATGATCAAGGTCAGGTGACAGTTGTTTTGCATGAACACTCTCACAGAATCGATTGATCATTTGGGGGTTTTGTAGTTTATATGTGAAGTAAGAGTGTATTAGTCAACTAAAAGCTCTTACCTTAAATATTATGGTCAACCTGGTTAACAAGTAAACATTTTAGATGGAAATTTTGTGACATAATGCAGGTTGAATGTTGTAGTAGCAATTATTCAGGTTGAGTATGAGTGGCTTTGGTTTTCAAATTTCCAACTAGATTTTTACTTGGTTTGAGAATGATATCTTTTACCTGAGGGAAATGCCATATTTTAGCCTCATTGATTTGCGTATGCTTTTTGTCGAGTACATTTCACTAATCAGGTGCGTTCCAACTTGAACCATGAAGAAAAAGGGAAAAACCTCAATTCCTTCTTGAGGTGATATCTACTACTCATTTGGAAAGTTTCCAGCACTATGTGGGTGGTTCCTTTTTTTAGTTTTTTTGTTTTTTTTTCTTTCATTCTTGGGATCACTTGTTCATTAATGGATTTTCTATCAAGGGGTCATCGCTTAAAAGCAATAGTAAAAATTTCTGGCTGCCATTGCAATGCCAAGGTTCGATTCTTCAAGGCGGCCACTTGGATGGTATATTGACTTGTGTCAAATATGACATCAACCCTCTTTACTTATAATAATAGAGAGAAAGTTCTAGAATATGACAAGGCCATTAAATCCTTTAAGGACCTAAGGACCTGTTTGGAATCTGACATTTTCACTAAGGCTGTGTTTGGTAGCCAAGAGAAGAAAAGAAAAGAAAAAAGTACACTTTTTTTGTACTTTTTTCTTGGATGAAGAATTTTTCTTTGCACTTGGTATGTCTTCACCCAAGAGAAGATTATACTTTCTAAATTCAAAATTCTTGGGAATTGTGAAGTTTTCCTTTCTTCTCCCAAAAAAAATCTTGCAAAAAACACAAGAAAACATAAGAAAATTTGAGAACATAATAAGACAAAAAATGAATGATTACACAATGATTTCCTATGTGTCTATCTCTCTCTTAAAATTCAAAATTTTTTGAATTTTTTTCTTTTCTTTCTTTTCTTCTCTTGGTAACCAAACATACATATCCCTTTTATTTTCTCACCATTTCATTTCTTTTCTTCTGTTTTCTTTTCTTTTCTTTTCTTTTCTTCTCTTGGCTACCAAACACAGCCTAAAACCCATTATTACAACATTCCCCCTCAAGCTGGTGAATAGATATCATATATGCCTAACTTGCTAATAATATGATAAACATCTTACTACGAAGACCTTTAGAAATGCATCTAATGTAGGACTAAATTGGACACCCAATTAGACCCAAAACTGCAGGAACTTTTAAAACAAAGAACAACCAAAACCAACCCCAACCAGGTATCAGAAATTAACTTCAGCGACAACCCAGAAACAGTACCGAACCCACAGAACAGCAACACAGGGATTAAACAAACCAGTAGCAGTTTAGAACTAATCCAAAGACTATTAAAGTGCCAACAGTCTTCAGAAATCAGAACAGATTTTCAGCAGTATAGCAGGTTATCGATCTCAAGAGAATAACAACAGAGTCCATTCAGATTTAAGTTAACAGAATATTAAGAACAACAGTCCAAAAAACACTATTCAAACCAGCAGAACCAGAATGCAGAAAATAGAAACTTCAGTTCACTAAAAGACAAAAATCTGGAGATTTCTAATTTCTCATCAATGGCTGAGTAGAATCAGCCAATATTTGGGTCGATCCTCACTGGTATGGGGAGGAACCTTCGATAAAAAAACTGGACTAATCAGATACTCAGATCTGGTCATTCCAGCAGGGGTAGATGCTCTGTTTTGTAGAATTTTCTGGGCAGCAGAGTGATAGATTACATACCTGGTTTTGCAACCCTAATAAGTCTTGAAAGAGATATAAAAACTTAAGAGAATAATACTTGAAGTAGACCTCCTGGACTTCACGCCGTAAGGAGTTAATTGGATCAAACACCAATTCCTTCAGCCTTGATCAAACACAAGACAACTCTTCATTAAGAAGACAATAACAACAACCATTAATTTTTTATCAAAATCATTCTAGGCTTTTAGGAGCCTCCTCTTCTTTATTTATAATGTTAATGGGGGAGGGAATTACAAAATAGAAGGTTCCTCAAAAAGGAAACCAAATATTCTCCTAATACAATAGTTACTAAAAACTGAAATTAGAAACTAGATGAAAAAGGAAACTAACTACTAATGACTTGACTCAATTAATAACTTGATTCCTAAAGAAACATAAATAACTCAAATCAAGCCCAACTAAAAAGGAAACTAATGAAAATGGAAACTAACTAGTAATCCCGTATTCAATCTTAGACCCCCATTTTAGACCCATAAAAGTGGTCTATTACACTCAAAACACATGGGATCGAAGGCCCAACATGTATGGAACCCAACCCTAACCTTATTCCTAATAAAACAAGCCTATTTTGGTAATTAATCTGCATCAACATCAGCCAGTTGTTCACTACTAGGAACAAAAAGCATAATGAAAAGACCATCCTACTTCTCTTTGATGTAGTGTCGATCGTTCTCCACATATTTGGTTCGATCATGTTGGACATGGCTCTGAATAATGTTAATGGCAGATTTGCTATCACAAAAGAGCTTCATAGGAAAGGTGGCAGGGACAGACAAATTTGTGAGAAGACCATGAAGCCATTGGAGCTCACAAATGCCACGAGTTCGGAACTTGAACGGGTCACCACTGCTTGTTTAATGCTTCGCCATGTAACAAGTTTACTAACAACAAAGGTGTAATAACCAGTAGTAGCTTTGCGGTCATTAGGGGAACCTACCCAATCAGCATCCATGAAGGCCTCCACCCTAAGGTGATCAGAAAAAATGATGCCACGTCCTAGGGCAGATTTCAAGTAACGGAGAATACGTAGCACAACTCCCATATGAATCGAGTAGGGATCATGCATGTACTGACTAACCAAGATGACGACATATGCTATGTTAGGGTTTGTATGGGAAAGATAGAAGTATCTCTTGAGGGGAGAGATCTCTGTCAGATCATCACCAATACCGACAATATCATTTACATAAACTATCAGGATAACATTCTTCCCGCCAGATCTCCTGATGAACCGAGTGGGGTCTGCATTGCTTTAAAAGTAGCCTGTGGCAATCATAGCCTTATGGAAATACTTGAACCAATCATGAGGGGATTGCTTCAGCCCGTACAATGCACGTTTCATCTTGTATACATTCTCTTGGGTTTTGGAGCAAGTGAACCCCGAACTGAGTCTGAACCATCCGATGAAACTGTTGAAAACAATGGAAGGTCTTGCCCTTGGTTCGCATCATATAAACCCAAGTGGTATTAGAATGACAGTCAATAAAAGAGAAACCACCGATAACCATCGACAGACAAATAATGGGATGGACCCCAAATATCAGAATTTATCAATGAAAAACGAGTGACACTTTTATTTTCAAAAACAAAATATGTGGTTCGGTTTGTTTGTAATCGCATGCCTTACAAAAAATTGACTTCAAGTACAATGCTTAAAAGAGCGGAATAAGCCTAGCTAAAGTTTCCAAAGGAAGATGTCACAATGACGATGCCCTGTAGTAACTCGATGGGAGGTGGCGAAAGGATGTCTGAAGAGCCCCGACAGAGATCAACATTGAGTCATCATCAAGCGGATCGTACCACCACGCCCTAGAGAGCCAATCCTTGCCCTATCACCATATCTGAAAAGCACAATGAGGCGGAAAAATGTGACTTTGCAATTAAGACTGGAAGTAAGACTACTAATGGACAAAAGGTTTGTAGGAAAAGAGGAATATGCAATCAAGAGAATGGGATAGAGGGTGCAACTAATGACACTCTTCCCAAAATAGTGGAAGAAGTCATGTTAGCCAACTTGACCTTACCATTACTAGGACAGCTAGTATCTTGAGAAAAGAGGCAATCAACCTATCGACGATCGAAGCCAGGTCTATAATCCAAGGGGTAGAAGGACATGCATAGTATGGCCACAAAAAGAGATTCTTGACTCAGAAGGGGTGGAATGAGTAGAGCTTACAGTGGCTAATGCAGGGAGTCCGGACGTGTCAGAAGGCGTCGGAGGGCAGTAAGCTCATCAGATGATAGTGAGGCAGCTGGGAAGCTCGGGACAAAGTCAGTTTGGGGCCTCAATATAGTTGGCCTGACCAGGAGTACCGGAATGACCCTTCCCTCGCCCTTTGCTTGATGTATCAGTAGGACGACTATGAATCTTCCAGTGGTGCTCCTTGGCGTGACTCTTCTTGCCATAGTAATCACACTTCACTGGAACTAAATGTGCCACCAGACTATGAGTCTACGCTGAGGGACTAAGTGCCAAAAGCTAGGGCCCGTTTGATAACGTTTCTGCTGTTTCTGTTTCAAGAAACGTGAAGAAATTTCCGTTCGGAAGAAGAATTTTGGGTGTTTGATAAGAAAGCCAACTGAAACACTACTTAAGGTTAGCGGGAATAAAGTTCGCTGAAGCGCCAGAAGCCAATAAACACCTCCATCTTTGAAGCTCTTTGAAGAGGAGCTCCAACAATGGCGGCTGGCGAGAGGTTTCAGTGGTAGCGATAGGAGGTAAAGGTTCTTCTCTTTCTTCGTCATCGGTCTTCGCCATTGCCAATGGTCTCTCGGTAAAATTGATTCGTCGTCCGATAAGCTAACTAGAAACACTCCTCTCTGGTTTCTTTGAACAACTCGGAATCGAGATTTCTAACCCTAGAAGAATCCGAGCTGCTCTTGTTGTCCTCTTGAACAAGCTCGCTCTATCCAACGCTAGTATTTGTGACTTTCCTCCGATTCGATTGTAGAAACCATAAATGCTGGATTTAACCCAAAGCTTGGACTTTGGTTCTATATCTGCATTGGATTCCTTGTTTGCATTAATTCGGAAGCCGAGGAGGTTGGGGTGACGGATGGAGAGCGCTGTGTTGGAAAACTCTTACCGCTTTGGTTGGCATTCTGCGCTTTTGGATCACTCCTCTTGATTTTGTCTCTTATTGATCAGTAGCTTCACTAAGAATGGTAGTGATGTCAAACTCCGTCTTCAATATCGATTTTTGTGCCCCATTTTGTTTAGAAGCAAGCTGAAACAAGTAAAACTTGTTTCGTCATTCATGTTTCTTGAAGCATAAATTGTTATAAATTTCAATTTATGTTTCAAGAAACAAGTGGAACGGAACACTTTTACCAAACGATATTTATGCCGTTTCTTTGTTTCTGAGAACAAGAAAACACAGAAACACGTTTCTGGTTACGTTATCAAACGGGCCCCTAGTGTAGATCTCTCTGTGGGAGTGGCAGAAGGTTGTGAGAGCATAATAGTACGACAACTGTTCTCGAGTTGGATCACATCACAAGCCTGATCCAAGGTAGGAAAAGGACTACGACTCAAAACCTGAGACTGCAGCTGATCAAACTCCACATTCAGTCCTTCTAGGAAGTTATAGACCCAGATCTTGACTTCTTGTTTCTGAAATCTGATGACATCAGTAGGGGTGGAAGGAACACACTCGTCATAGAAGTCCAGCTCATTCCACAGTGTGTGTAGCTCATAGTAGTATTCTGACAGTGTGAGCCCTCTTTGCCTCAGATTCGGAACCTTTTGGCACAGTTTGAAGACCTGAGCATCATTCCCCACCTTGGAGTAAATCTCCTATACAATGAGAGTTGTGGTTGCATGGAGTGTTAAGAAGGAGATAGCCACGTGAGAGCTGTGGCTGCATGGAATTGACAAGAAAGGCCATATCCAGAGAGTTGGCGCACTCTCATTGTTAGTCTTAGGTTATATGGTCAAATGGTTTGAGGTTCTAGTGAGATACCCATAATAGCCATGGGACTTGATGGAGATGAGGATCGAGTGTGACCACATAAGGTAGTTTGTACCATCAATCTTGATAGCATAAGGAGGAAAGGTGGGAAGAGCTGAGGTGTCTTTGCCAGTGGATGCAGAAGAGCTGGTAGATGTGGTAGCAACTCAATAGGTTCGGGCTAATGGAAAAGGCACCGGCCGGTGGTAGAAGAAGCACCAAAAACTAGGAAAAAGACTTGAAAACCAAAAAAATCGATAAAGGGTGAAACCCTGACAAATTGATCTTGGGGAGATTTTGGAACAGAGTCTTGAGATGGTAAAGTGGTTAGAGCATACCATTACAAGGATAAAAAGCACCAATCGCAACCCACATCAAGATGCTTGGAGCTTCAAGTAGGAAAAAAGCACCCTAGCATTAAAAAAAAAAAGATTTCAGGGAGAAAAACCCTGAAAAAATCGATGGGATGGGAGTTGGGTCCCTCAGATCATTGTGGAAGAAATTCTGAGAGCCTAAGGAAGAAGAAGATGGAGGCTATCGTGGTTTAAGGAACTACCACCGAGAGAGAGAAGCAGAAGAAGAGAGGTGGAGGGAGGCACTGGGAGAGAAAAATCGAGAAAGAGAAAGAGATGGGAGAAAAACCTAAGGTTTTGGATCCAAAGGCTCTGATAATATGACACCAGCCGTCTTTATTTATAATAACGGAGAGAAATATCTGGAAGATTACAAGGACCATTAAAACCCTTATGGACCTAAGGACCCGTTTGGAATCTGATACTTTCCCTAAAACCCATTATTACAACAGAAACGACACCTAGGTGCCCGCCTTGTTAAGTTAGAATAAGGCCGGTGACCGCTCAGCCCTTGGAAACCTGCCCAGATGCATAAGCAACACCTTGACAACTATGAGGTGGGCGACCGTTCTGGAGTTGGTGGGATTTCTTTTCCACAGTTGGGTGTGAAACCTAATATATCTTCTACCTTTTCTTCTCCAGTTATTATTTATCAAGGTTGGTTTCCAAACTCTATATCATTCTGATAGTAAGATCAACCATTCGACCTTCGGTTTGTTTATTAAAGTCTGTTGAGTAATCCTTCACAGACATCTCTTTTTCGTATCTAGTTTCAGATTTCTCTGTTGATTCTGATCTTTCACAGGTTCTGAGATCTTTTATTTGCTTCAATCTCTGGTTCTAGTTAGGCCTGCTCATGTTGTTTTAAGTTTTGTTGAGCAGAAGTCTTACTATTGCAGTTGATAAACAGGATTGAGTTGCAGCTTCTAGACGAATGAGTTTCCATTCTTGTTTCAGCAGTATTTCTAATTTCTTGTCTCTGTTTCTGCAGGTTGCTAATCTCAATTTCTAATCCTGATTGTGACCACATTGTCTAACCTTTTAAATTCTAGGGTTAGTTACTAATATCTATCAGTTTCTAATTCTATATTGAACACTTTCTTTTCTTTTGGCAGTCTAGTATCTTCAGATCTGATTGTAGAATTAAGGTTAGTTTTTGAGAATTGAATGCCCACCTCCATACTGTTATTCTACTAGAATTCTGTCCACATCAGACTTGTCTTTTCTCTGGTTAATTCAATCTCAGTTGCTGGTTTGGTTCCTACTTCCTATGATTCTGGATTTACATTAGTTTTTCTAACCCTAATCTTTAGGTGATTAGAATACCCCACTGGTGCCTTTTGACTTTCTGCCTAAAATATTACTTATCATTCTGATGGAAAAAGTTAGCACCAAGGCTTTGATCAATATACTCGATGTCATGATGTAGAGCATCTTGCACAGATATAAGCCCAATCAATATGGTGAACATACATTGTGCTTGAGATGAAATGACATGGAAACTAGGGCAATAAAACACTAATCCTTAATGCAGGAGTAGATTACAAGAAACTACCCCAACAATTTATAACCTCAAACAATACAAATAGGACCAGGAAACAAAGAAATAAGGCCATCAAATAAACCCCCAAGGATACAATACCCATATAGGAGCAAAACCATCCCAAAACACAACTCGATAGGGGAGAGAAAGACCTGCTATAGAACTGAAGAGAGAGAGGTGCGGCCAGGTCTGTAGGAGTCGGATTGAGTTGCACTCTTGGGCGTAGATAGTCCCTAGGGAGGGTACAAAAACCCCCAAAGTTGAGAGGATTCTGATGGCTGGTTGTGAAGTTACAAGCTTTCTTGATTTTCTAACATAGGAGAAATAATCGCAGGCTTCAGGAGAGAGAATCAAATCTGGTTTGTAACTTGGACAGATCTGAACTTCTGAATACTCACAACAGTCGTATACTTCAACAGCAGTAACTTTAGGATAAAATAGAAAGCTTTAAACAAGAAGAAACAAAGGGAAAAGTGGGGGAGGAGCGGCTATCTCGGCCCGGGCTTCTCACCCACAGCTATCCCGGCTGTTCTAAGCAATTGACTGCAATTATTCTTTATTCAAATATGAAATTATGAGTACATAGGCTCCTCTATTTATAGAGGGTAGAATAGCAATCAAACTACTACTAGGAGCTAGTTTCCCAATAGGACTAGACACTCATACTACAACTAGGAATTCAAAGTTGGACTAGGAATAATAAACCTATGTGGAAAACAAATAGAGTCCTATGACAATTTGGACTCGACATACCACTTACTCAACTCGATGGGCCCAATGGTCCCTAATTAATTAAAAACAACTACTAATTATTTGTACTTAGCCACTTAGGTGGACCAAGTAGGGGTTTGGTTGGCTTCTTGGTTGGACCCTAGCCACTCAGGTGGACTAAGGCTGGACCCTTCTTCCTCTCATATTTCCTCTCATAATATGGATCTACATCAGCTCCCCCTTTCTTAGAATCATTCAACTCCGATGAATGGGTAAGGGACATGTAGTGCTCATAGAGGTCCGTGTCAAGGCGTTGAAAGTCATCGGCATGGATCCAAGTACAATCCTCTCGTGGTCGACCTTTCCATTTGATAAGGAAGGAGTAGTACCCTTTGCCCCCACGAACTGTGGTGAACTTGTTGTCGAGAACATCTTTGATGACATCATCTTTAGGGTTTGCAAATTGAGGAAGTTTAAGGGTGTGTTTAGTGTCACCGTCATCAGAATGGTGTCCTAAATATATCGTCAGATCAGCTACATTGAAGACATTGTTGATTTTCAGAGTAGGAGGTAGCTCTAGCATGTAAGCATTAGTGCCAATGCGCTTCAAGACATTTTAGGGACCCATGTTCTGAGGATGGAGCTTGTGCACTGTACCAGGAGGAAACCTCTCAGGTGGAATTCGAACCATTACCAAATCATTAGGCTGAAATTCCACGTAGCGACGATGTCGATTGAAAATTGCTTGGTATCCGTCATTGCTAACAAGGATGCGACGACGAACATCAGCATGTAACTCTATGATGTGTCTAAGGAACTCATCAGCTTCCACACTAATACGGGCCTGAGGTGGCAAAGGTACCAAGTCAATCGGTTGTTGAGGTTGCAGTCCAAGGACAATCTCAAATGGTGTATGACCTGTGGTGCGGTGGACGGAACTATTATAGGCGAATTCAGCAATATCCAGTATAGATGGCCAAGTCTTTTCTTAGTCTCGGACTAGACATTGGAGTAAGTTGCCAAGACTTCTGTTCACCACTTCGGTCTGTCCGTCTGTCTGAAGATAGAATGCAGTGGAGAACTTGAGTTTAGTATTTGTTTTCAGCCATAGAGTCTTCCAGAAGTAGCTCATGAACTTGACATCCCTATCTGAAACAATTGTCTGTGGTAGACCATGTATGCGCACTATCTCTTTGAAAAAGAGTTTGGCCAAGTGACTTGCATCAAGAGTCTTCTTGCACGGGATAAAGTGTGCCACCTTGGAGAAACGATCTACTACCACAAATATAGAATCATACCTTTCCTGTGTAGGTGGTAAGCCTAGGACAAAGTCCATGCTTATGTCTTGCCAAGGTGCATGTGGAACGGGCATCGGTGTGTATAATCTTGTATTCTTCTTTTCTCCTTTGGCAAGCTGACAAGTGCGGCATCTCTGTATCACATGTTGCACATCCTTTAAAATTGAGGCCAAAAGTATAATTCTTTCATCATAGAGTATGTTTTGTCCTTGCCAAAGTATCCACCCATTCCTCCTCCATGTAGCTCTCAAATCAAGTGATGTCTTAAAGAGGTGTTTGGGATGCAGAGGCGAGTGCCTTTGAAAAGATACCCATCATGTATAGCAAATTTGTCATCCCGTCCTCCTCCTTGTAGGTTGAATACTTCTGAAAAATCAGCATCACTAATGTACTCCTCTTTGATGTGTTCCACACCTGCACTTTGTACTGTGAAGGTGTTCATCATCATCACCTTTCGACTAAGTGCATCAGCCACTTGATTCTCCTTCCCAGCTTTGTACTTGAGAGCAAATACGTATCTTTGCAAGTATGAGATACAATTAGCGTGCCGATCACTAATGGTCTTTTGTGAGTGCAAGTATTTGAGTGCTTCATGATCCGAATAGAGCACAAACTCTTTGCCAATTAAGTAATGCCTCCAATGCTTGAGGATTTGAACAATGGCATAGAGTTCTAAATCATAGGTAGAATACCTTTTTTTTTGCATCATTCAACTTTTCATTGTAGAAGGCAATCGGATGGCCCTCTTGCATAAGCACTTCTCCTATCCCAACATGGGATGCATCAGTAGCCGCTTCAAACATAAGATCAAAATTGGGTAGTCTAAACACTGGTGCTTCTGTCATCTTTTGTTTGATCAAGTTGAAAGCTTTAGTGGCTGCCGGAGTCCACTGAAATGGGACTTTTCCCCCTTTTGTGCATTCTGTAATTAGGGCTACAACGGCGCTGAAATTCCAGATGAATCGTCGGTAAAATGAATCAAGACCGTGAAAGCTACGAACCTCGGTCAAGGTCTTTGGAATAGGCCAATCAACGACACTTTTTACCTTCTCCGGATCCGCTTCTATGCCTTGTGAAGAAACAATAAAACCAAGGAAGATGACCTTGGGTAGCATAAAGGAACATTTCTTCAAGTTGATGTATAACTTCTCTGCCCGGAGTACTCTCATGACACGTCTCATATGCTCCAAGTGTTCATTTTGTGCTTTGTTGTATATTTGTATGTCATCAAAGTACACTACGAGAAATTTACCGATGAAGGGTCGTAGTACATGTGTCATCACCCTCATGAAAGTGCTAGGTGCATTGGTGAGGCCAAAAGGCATAACCTTCCACCCATACATGCCTTCTTTTGTTTTGAAGGCTGTTTTCCATTCATCCCCTGGAAGGATTCAAATTTGATGGTAGCCACTCCGTAGATCAATCTTTGAAAAGATGGATGCTCCTGTCAACATGTCAAGCATATCATCCAAACGAGGAATAGGAAATCTGTACTTTACCGTGATTTTGTTAATGGCCCGGCTGTCAATGTACATACGCCATGATACATCTTTCTTTGGTGTCAATAGGGCTGGTACTGCACATGGACTCATGCTCTCAACCAAGAACCCTTTCTTTACTAAATCATCCACTTGTCTCTTGAGCTCAGCATGCTCTGTAGGACTGAGACGGTAAGTGGGCAGATTAGGGAGTATTGGCCCAGGCACATGGTCAATGGCATGTTGAATATCCATCATCGGTGGTAGTTTATCAGGCAATTACTCTGGCACCAAATCTGAAAAATTAACAAGTAATTGTTTGATTTGTGGGGGATGTTTGACCACTATCACTGGTTCAGCAGCCTTGGTAACAAGAGCTATGATTAGGCCGGTTTCTTCACCAAGGGTCAAGAATTCTCTATGGGGCAGCACGCATAGCTTGTTGTCCACAATGTTCTTGCTGAAATTTTCTTTGCATGGTTGCTTCTTTTGCTCAGTGATTGTTTTGGAAGAGGTCTTAGCAACATTCTTTAAGACATGTTGTCTCCTTAGTTGGGCAGCCCTTAACTTGTCTTTTACCTGAGGTATGTTGAGTGGATTTAGAATGAATGGTTTTCCTTTGTGATCGAAGATGCATTGGTTCTTAATACCTCCCACTAGCACATTATTATCATATAATCAAGGCCTTCCAAGTAGTACATCAATGAGGATCATGGGGATGACATCACACCATACACTTTCTTCATAATCTGTGACCTTCAATGGGATTGAACACCATTGAGTTACAGCCATGGTGTTGCTGTGGATGGGATTCAGTCTTAAGCTTTCCGTCAATGACAAAGGCTTGAGATACCACATTCACACAACTTCCATTGTCCACAATCACTTGAGCTTCGTGAGGTCCACTAGACATTAAGGTGTAGAAGATATTGTGCCTCCTTCAGTCTTCACCCTTAGTTTCAGACATTAGGATTCTTGCAACCACATTGACATAAGCATGAGAATCATCATTTTCTGGTGTAAGCTCATCTTCCCGTTCATCCTTCTCTCCTTCAACTGCAACATTAACAGTCCAATCGTCATCCTGAGGTTCGTGGATTTGTAAATCCGGATTGGATTCGATGGCACTGATGACAGAGTTGGATAGTCCCCACTTAGGGCAGAATTTTGCCGTGTGTCCAGTCTTTCCACAACTGTAGCATGTCACAGATCTACTCTCCCTTCCCATTGGAGCGTTCCCCTTATCCTGTGTATCTTGTGGAGCTCGGGTAGGAAATCCAGTGGGTTTGATTGGTACATAAGGCTTTTTGTTGTCAGTTGGCTGGATGTACCTTCTGGAGGTTGTTTTGATCAGATCCTCTGCTTTTAGTGATTTGTCAAAACAAGTGTTTAAGGAGGGTATCTCGATCATACCAAGCTTCTCACGAATATCATACCTTAACCCCAGTTTAAAACGGGATATGAGCAGTTTTTCATCTTCTTTATGGGCACATGTTCATGAAAGCAGTTCATTAAAACGATCAATATAATCTCCTACGATGTAGTACCTTGCCGAGAGTATTCAGGTCGTGAGAGTCGACGTCGGTAGGTGGGTGGTAAGAATCTATCGTTAAGGATAAATTTCAAGTCTTCCCAATTGTGAGGCATCTGACGACTGCGGATCAGCCTATTCTCTTCATTCCTCCACCAGTCCTTAGCTCCACCAGTTAACTTTGTGACAACTAATTGAACTTTCCTTTCTTCAGGCATACGGTGCCACCGGAAGTAGTCATCAAAGGAAGTCACCCAGTCCTGGTAGTAGAGGGGATCGTGCCTCCCATTGTACTCTTTCAATTCTAACTTGACTTTGTACATATCGTCAAGCTGATAAAACTGATTGTCATACTCATCATTCTGAGCTGTGACATTCCTTCTAGGTTGCATAGTGACTCTTCTGGGAACATTACCAATGCAATTAATAGCAGGTTGAACATTAGTTTGGGCACATTGGTTGGGTGTTAGAGTGGGCAGCGTACTCTTTTAGGTCAGCCAACTGTTGGTCATGTCCATCCAACCTCGTAGACAAGGCTTGGACTGCTTTCATCACATCTTGAAGGGTGGGTTGGGGTTCTTCTGTCTGAGCCATAGCTTTGATACCACTTAATGCAGGAGTAGATTACAAGAAACTAACCTAGCAATTTATAACCCCAAACAATACAAATAAGACCAGGAAACAAAGAAATAAGACCATCAAATAAACCCCCAAGGATGCAATACCCATATATGAGCAAAACCAGCCCAAAACACAACCTGATAGGAGAGAGAAAGACTTGCTATAGAGCTAGAGAGAGAGAGAGATGCGGCCAGGTTTGTAGGAGTCCGATTGAGCTGCACTCTTGGGCGTAGATAGTCCCTAGGGAGGGTACAAAAACCCCCAAAGTTGAGAGGATTCTGACGGCTGGTTGTGAAGTTACAAGCTTTCTTGATTTTCTGACATAGGAGAAATAATCGCAGGCTTCAGGAGAGAGAATCAAATCTGGTTTGTAACTTGGACAGATCTGAACTTCTGAATACTCACAACAGTCGTATACTTCAACAGCAGTAACTTTAGGATAAAATGGAAAGCTTTAAACAAGAAGAAACAAAGGGAAAAGTGGGGGAGGAGCGGCTGTCTCGGCCTGGGCTTCTCACCCACAGCTATCCCGTCTGTTCTAAGCAATTTACTGCAATTCTTCTTTATTCAAATATGACATTATGAGTACGTAGGCTCCTCTATTTATAGAGGGTAGAATAGCAATCAAACTACTACTAGGAGCTAGTTTCCCAATAGGACTAGACACTCCTATTTCAACTAGGAGCTAGTTTCCCAATAGAACTAGACGCTCCTACTACAACTAGGAATTCAAAATTGGACTAGGAATAATAAACCTATGTGGAAAACAAATAGAGTCCTAAGACAATTTGGACTCGACATACCACTTACTCAACTCGATGGGCCCAATGGCC
>JAJSZK010000363.1:0-12850 GCA_022985045.1 Macadamia tetraphylla | reverse complement strand
ATGTTGGAGGCAACCTAGAAAACCCTTTTTTCCTATTGATTGGATACAAACCGAATACCTTTTATCATCTCTTGCCATAGAAGTATATGTACAAGAACCAGATTTTGGACAACAGAGAAAATGTAACGATCATTTTGGTGAATGTTGTATGGTGTGCTTCTTTCATACATTATCATAGTCTCCAATTCATCTTGGATATTACCAACCACCCAAATTGTAATCTTATGGTTTTAATAAAGAAATCTAAGTTGGCCCTACCTGGGGAAGATATTAGGTTGAGAAAATCCCTACGGAGTCTCAAAACACGTGAAAGTATCAAACCAGAGAGTGGTGGACAAAAATTCCTGGTCCAAAAATAGTACAACAATGAACTACAATTAAGACCCTTTATTGTACTAGTCCCACATCCAACTTACCATGGATAGAGATATCATGCTAGTGTCTTGATGGGAGGATAAAATTTCATCCTTCAGATATCTGAAAAGAAAATTATGTCAAATGAGAATGATATGGAAAAGCTGAGAAACCCTAAAGAAAGATATGTCCCCCCTCACTCTCTCTCTCTCTCCCTCTCTCACACATATCTTTTTTGTGCTTTGTATCACAGTTTGGGCTCCTTTCTATGTCTTCCTGCTAGAATAATGAACAATGAAGTAATGCCTTGAGTCATTCATTGATGTGAGTCCTATTTACATACAAGAAGATACTATATTTGGTAGATTACAGAATATGAACATACCATCTATAGATTACAAGATTACCATATAATTATGGTTTTACAATGATAGAAATTCTCACTTGCCATATTGTATGGACTGTGGATATGATAGATAATTGTGCATATTTACACTTGCCATGTATATGGAAAGTGAAGATATGCATGGTTGTATCCTTGATTACAACCACCACACTTACCATTTATATGGAGAGTGAAATATAGTAGAATGGTAGATAATTGTGCATATCCACACTTGCCATGTATATGAAGAGTGCAATATGGTAGAATGGTAGATAATTGTGCATATCCACACTTGCCATGTATGTAGAGATTGAAGATATGCATGGCTATATCATTGATTATAACCACCACACTTGCTATGTATATGGAGAGTGAAATATGGTAGTTGGTTGTAACCTTGGAATACAGGATTACTAATATGGAGTTTCCTAATTTAGGGAAACCGATCCATATTGGTTGATACACGCCCTCAAGATGATGATTCTATGGATTGAATTTTCAGCTTTTCACGTAGAACTAGAACCTAGTGATGTATAGACCTTTGGTTATGAGATCAGCCGGCTGATCATTGGTTGAAATGAATTGGACAATGTGATCCTTCTTAACCACTTTATCACGAACAAAGTAAAAAATCAATCTCAATGTGTTTTGTACCGATATGAAACACTAGATTTGTCGAAAGATATGTGGATCCAATGTTATCACACTATAGAATAGGAGTTTGTGAATTTTCGATCCCGAGCTCTTGAAAAAGTGATTGAACACACGTAATTTCTACAGGTGCATCGGCCAAGGCTTTGTACTCTGATTTAGTGGAGGAACAGGCCACCATTTTTTGTTTCCTTGAGGTTCAGGAGATAAGATTTGGGCTAAGAAAGATGGTATTGCCTCCAGTAGATTTTTGATCGTTAGAGTTTCCTACCCAATCAACGACAGTGAACACCTACAATTGAAGATTAGGGGATCTGAAAAAGAGAAGACCATGAGACTGAGTTTGCTTGAGATAATTGAGTATCCGTTTGACCATAGTTTAGTGTTCCTCAATTTGAGAGTGCATAAACTGACATGCCCTATTCGCAGTGAACACCACATCAGGACGTGTGGGAGTAATATATTGTAGGGCTGCGACAGTTGATCAATATTGGGTACCATCTTCTATAGGCACACCCCTATAGTGGAGAGTTTCATGTGGGTGGCAATGGGAGTGGTGAGTGGCGAGTGGCGAGTGGCTTACAGTCATCTATGCCTGCTTTATGTGGAAGATCTCCGATGCACCATTGTTGAGACAATAGAAGACCCTTTGAGTGTGGAATGACTTCAATCCCAAGAAAGAAACTCAAGGGTCTGAGATCCTTGATAGAAAATTCCGCATCCAATTGAGTCAAGAGGTTGGTGATATGGCTTTGTTGACTGTTGGTGACCAAAATATCATTAACATAAATAAGCATATAAGTAGTCAAGCCTTCTTGATGATAAATGAAGAGAGAGGGATCAGTTTGAGATGCTTGAAACCCATGTTGGACAAAAAAAGTGGACAGTCAATGGAACCATGCCCGAGGGGCTTGTTCAGCCCATACAAGGATCAATATAGTTTGCACACACGATGGAGGTGATTTGCATCTTCAAAACCCTGTGGTTGGGTCATATAAACACCCTCTGCTAAGACACCATGCAGAAACGCATTGTGTACGTCCAATTGATGAATGGACCAACCTTGAGATATGGCTAGTGAAAGAATGGTCCAAATGGTAGTGGCCTTGATGATAGGGCTAAATGTCTCAGTAAAGTCAATCAATGCCCTGTTGTTGATGGAATCCTTTGGCCACTAGATGGACCTTATACCGTTCCAAGGAACCATCAACCTTACTTTTGATTCGGTTGATCCATTTGCACCCTACTAGATTCATATGATCATGTTGGGGAACCAATGACCAAGTGCCATTGTGTAGAAGCACATTGAACTCATCTGCTATAGCAGACAACCATTCAAGGATTTTAGTAGCTTTGTGAAAACAAGTTGATCCGGTGGGTGGTGGCAACATAGTGGTGGTATGGGTTTGGGGTGGATGTGGGAAGTAGAACCATTGGGTGGGTGGAAGTTAAGGATTGTATAGGTGAAGGGGGTAGAGAGTTGGGGGCGATGGAGGGTTGGCTGTAAAGGTCTTGAAGAGGTCGAGTTTTAGGTTGACGAGGGGGAAAGGAAGGAGGCAAGGGTGATGCAGGTGGGGATGGGGACACCTGTTAGGTGAGATGGGTGGTTAGAGGAGAGAATTAAGGAGTTTGAGGAGGGAGATGGTGTGGTGGTATTAGGTGTTGGGGAGTTGTGGGTATGGGGGAAGGTGAGGAAATGGACATAGGGGCTAAACCCCATGTATGATTAGGAAGGGTGGGGGGAAAGGGTGGTCCCAAGAATGAAGGTTGATTAAAGGGGATTTTGGTCTCATCAAACCTAACGTGGCGGGCAATGTAAAAATGATGGGTTGAAATGTCCATACAATGATAGCCCTTATGGGAGGGACTATATCCTAAGATCACACAAGAAGCAGACCGAAAATCTATTTTATGTCAATTGTATGGACGAAAAATTGGGAAACATAGACACCCTTGAAGAAAAGTGTAATCTGGTGTTTTATGAAAAACTAGTTGATATGAAGCAATTCCTTTATTGGCAAGAGATGGCATCCTAATGATTAAATACACACAACTATTTCAAATGTGAAGTGACAATAATGCTGAGGGACTTTGCTATGAGCCATGAGGGTAAGTGTGAGAGTAGTGGCTGGAGAAAAATAGGTCACCGTTCTATCCTTTGTGGGGAAGGAGAAAAGGCTTGCATTAATTCCGTCCTCTCTCCTCTCTTTTTCTTTTATGAGGGAGGGGTGTGTAGTGTGTGCCTACCCTGTGGGCTTCGCACAGCCATATCGCCGCTCGGAGATACATGGAGGCCTATTTCTCAAGAGTGTAAAGTCTTTCCTTCAAGACGGGGATTTAATGATGGTCCAATATGGGGATCGGGATTATGCAAAAGGGTTTGGAGTCGCCACCTAGGGTTATGGGCCTAGGACCCGGGGTGGGTCAATTCACGAGAAAAGAGCCCAAAGTTAGTCTGGTCCAAAGATTTAGGTAAGTGTCGGTTACAAATTGGAAAGTATTAGAGCTCAATCGCCTGATTCAATCGGTTTTCCTACTAGATGCTTAGAATGAACATTTTCCACAATTATTCCTATTCGCATGCATGGCTAAGTTATCACACATATTTACACGTGAATTTATTTGACTATGTACACTAAAACAAGGTCTATATAAAGTCTACATTGTGCTAATTATGTTGAGAAATTATACCTAAGCTTGACCCTTGTTTGGGTCAAAAGGTGGACCCCCTGGTTGATGCTAGTACAAAATTTCTTATAGATGGTCTTGACCTCCAACTTCCTTTCTTGAGAGATGCTGTCTGTGATGATATTCAGATAGAGTTCCGGCTAGGAATGGTTACTTTCAGATTTTGGCTGAGGCGACACTCCGCCAGAGCTTCCACTGGGGATAGGTTATAGGAGGGATAGGCTGAGGTGGTACTCCAGCAGAGCTTCCCCAAGCTGGGGATAGGCAATCAGAGGGTTAGGCTGAGGTTGTGCTCAGACAGAGCTTTCGCTATGGATAGGCTATCAAAGGGCTAGGCTGAGGTGGTGCTCGGACAAAGCTTCCGCTGGGGATAGGCTATCGGAGGGCTAGGAGGGAACTTTTCCTAATGATCTCATTCAAAAAAAGCAAAGGATTGAAGAGTCCCGAATGCCCGAAGAACACTTCAAAGATCTGAAGAAAACTTTGGATCTTATGAAGATCTCTCTGTAAACTTAGAAAGCCTCAAGGGGGAAAGGGGAGGAGAGAGGGCAGAGCTACACTACTATGGGGTGTTGTGGAGTAATGTTGTTGTGTTGTTTGTTGTGTAAAATCCAAAGGAGGGGTTATTTATAGAATTTTCGGACCAATAAGGAGAAGAGAGAAAATTTCTCAACCAATGGTAGTAAAAAGTAATTTTTTTAAACCAATGGGGTGAAAGTAAAAACTTTTAGACCAATGGGGTGGAGGTAATTTTCCATAGCCAATGGGGTGAAAGGTAATTTTTTTGGACCAATCATGGAAAAAGATTCTTTTTTGGACCAATGGGAGGCCTGTGTAAGTGCTATGCGGGTAGTGTAGAAATGCAGTGGGTGAAGAGGAATTCCTTCTCTGTCCTGGCTATTAGAAGGGGTATTTCGATCAAAGACAGGAGTGGTGCAGGCTTCGACAGGGGTGCGACAGCTTCGGTGAGGGTGTTGGAGGTCCAGCAGGGGTGTTGGAACTCCAACACAGGTCTTGGGGCTCCAGCATAGCTACAAGAGCTCCAAAAGTGGTGCTAGGGCTCCGATAGTGAGGTTGGGACTACTGTATGGGTGTTCAGGCTTTGGCATGGGTGCAGGAATGCATGGGACTTAGTCGAGATTGCACGGGACTTAGTCAGGAATGCACAAGAGTCAGTCGGGTACACACGGAGCTTGGTCAGGTAAACGTGGGGCTTGATCAAGTGCGCATAGGGCTTGGTTGGGTGCATGTGGGGCTTGTCCATGTGCACAAGGGACTTGCATGGGTGGGGTTTCAGCACTCAAGGCAAGGCATGGGTGCTCGCATGGGCGGGGTTTGGGCACTTAAAGTGCGATTTTCGAGAATGATTATGGGAGATCTGATAGCTCGATTTTGACGTACCATATATTGTTGGAATCATAATTTTGAGCACTATGCATCTATGCCGTCACTTTGACTGGATTCCTTTGTATATGAAATTTCATAATTGGACCCTTCTTTTCTCTCGTGCAGGTTTTCTGGGAATTTTGGGTGAGTGTGGAATGCTCCTAGGAATAGTTACCTCAGTCAGTTATCATCTCTGTTGATTGAAAATGAAAGTTGCATCCAAGATCCATATGTCATCATAGCCAGGGGAGGGTGACAAAATTGTTTACAAAATGCCCTTTTTGGCTGAGGCCTATGCCAATAGCCGAAGGGCAAAGAAAAGAACTACCACATTTTGTCACCCGGAGCATGTACTGTCGTCATCTTGCTCATCAATGACAGAGTTAAAAGTGCAATAGATAATATCTTTTAACTACTTTAAAGTTGAAGACTTACTTGGTCTGATGACAGGAAAGAAATTTGAGCCCTTTTAATCTTGTTATGAAATATTGAACCATTGTTTTGCAGAGATTTGAGCCCTCCCTACAGAAAATATTAGTACATGAAATGTTCTTCTTAGGCTAGACTTCCATCTGCCAGTCCTAGGGATTGATTCATCATTTGCGGAGATTTGAGCCCTCCCTGCAGAAGATGTCAGTGTATGAAAAATGTCCTTCTTAGGTTGGACTTCTATCTACCAGTCCTAGGGATTGATCCATCATTTGCAGAGATTTGAGCCCTCCCTGCACAAGATGTTAGTATCTGAAAAATGTTCTTTCTATGCTGGACTTCCATCCGCCAGTCCTAGGGATTAATCCATCATTTGCAGAGATTTGAGCCCTCCCTGCAGAAGATGTTAGTATCTGAAAAATGTTCTTCCTAGGCTGGACTTCCATCCGCCAGTCCTAGGGATTGATCCATCATTTGCAAAGATTTGAGCCCTCCTTGCAGAAGATGTTAGTATCTGAAAAATGTTCTTCCTAGAGATTGAGATTGAGCCTCTTGGGGCCAAGTCAATGAGGTTGGGCCACCTGGGGCCGAGTTAAGGGCCACTTGGGGCCGGGTCAATGAAATTGGGCCACCTGGCGCTAGGTCAATGAGATTGGGCCACCTGGGGCTGAGTCAATGAAATTGGGCCACCTAGGGCCGAGTCAATGAGATTGGGCCACCTGGGGCCAGGTTAATGAAATTGGGCCACCTAGGACCGAGTCAATAAAATTCTTTCTTTTCTTGATTGGAGTTTTTGATTTTGAACTTTGATTTTCTGCTTAGTTGATTTGAACTTTGAATTTTGACTCTTGGTTTGGAATCTTGATTTTAGCTTTTTTGGTTTGAACTTTGAGTTTTGGCTCTTGATTTGGAATCTTGATTTTAGCTTTTGGATTTGAACTTTGTGTGGTAATTTCCATCTACCACACAAATTTCGACTTGGATTTTACCTTCCACTTTCATCTACCAATTTTACTTTCATATGTTTTCATCTACCAAGTAGATCTTACTTACCATGTGATCCCAATTTTGCCTACCATGAGAGTTTATTTTGAATTTCATTTTTTGGTAGTAAGAACTCTTAAATTGCACCTTGGAATTAAAAAAAAAATGATTTTTTTTTTTGTGATGGAGGATGAATTTTTTAACCATAAAATGGTCCCCCCCACCTCCTGTTCACTCACTGTTCTGAGTTTACTGAGTTTTGAACGATTCATGAGTGGGTGAACACGGGTTTTGAGTTTCTTCGAAGATTCAAAATTTTCACATTTTCTCGAGTTTAGTTTGAGTTTTCCTTTGAAGTTCTTCATAATCTCCTTGAAGTTCTTCATAGTTCTTGAGGAGGGAGGAGGGGGCCATTTGGAGAATTTGAAGCTTTTTTGGCTCTCCTTGTAAAATTGTATAATTCTTTAGGGTTCCTTGTAATTTGTGAAACGTCTTGGGGTTTTTTATAAATTATGAAACTTTTGGGTTTCTTTGCAAGTTGTGAGAAGTATGTTTGATAGAAGAAAGAGGAGGACTTCGGGAGAGATCCAGCTGGGTATCAGGGTGAGATGCAGCACATCCTCTTAGGGGGATGTGATCCTCTTGCGGTATGTCGGATGAACACTTGCAAGGTCCGACACCACATTTGAAATTCAACGTGGGGCAAATGGGTAAGTCTTTCCCTTTATTTTTGCTTATTTTTGCATTTATTTATTTTTTTTTCATTTTTGCATTTATTTATTTTTTGTTCATTTTTTGCATTTATTGTAGTAGTATGATGATGGGACACCTCCCATATTGGTCAGGTATGGTCATCCCAATGCTGTTCAAGAGTGGTATGAGATGCTCCCTCATAAAGCACAGGGACAAATAAATTCTACTTACCTATGTTGCCTAGCTCTACTAGAGACTAGGAAATTCAACTCGGTGGTGGCGAGAGCTTTGGTGGAGAGGTGGTGGTCGAGTACCTATTCCTTTCATCTTCCCACCGATGAGATCACGATCACTCCCTTGATCTTTTACACCTTGACTAGAATACCCTTTGGGGGGAGGCCTCTTTTGCTTCTCGAGACATTGTCAGTGCAGGAGTTCCTAGAGCTGATGGGTATTGAGATTTCGGGCGATGAAACACATATCTGCCTTGGTGTGATTATTGCCTGCTAGATGAGGAGGGCCTTGAAAGTGAACCCAGGTAACCTTGCACAAATAACCCGCTCTTTATTGTTATTTGTTGTGGCCCAGTGCCTCTTTAGTGATCTCCAAGGTGGAGTAGATATTCGCTGGCTGCTCTCTTCCAGAACACTCAGGAGGTGGACTCTTGAGATTGGGGTGGGGCCGCCTATGCATATCTTCTGCAGACCTAAGACCTGTTGGCATATGGAGATAGGGGCCTCAAGGGGGTGGGCTACATTCTTCAAGTAACTTTGCACTTTTTTTTGTTCTTTTCTCTTTTCTTTCATTGCACATCCTTACTTGTGATATTTCAATTCATCCTTGGTGCTGTGAGCATCTAGTGATCTTTGCCCTATCTTTGAAGGACCCTTTGAGTTTGCCCTTCCCTATGGCAAGAAGATGGGGAGATAGTCGGGTATCAAGGAACCGACGCTATCCCACAGAGACCACTCATCCTTCTCTTCTGGACGATCTTACAGAGGTAATCACAATCTAGTATCAAGTTTTTCCTTTGCTTTGTACTATACTTACTTCTTCTTCATTTTGTAGGTCAACTGGAGACCATTCCGAGGTTTCCAATCCTTCTACCCTGATGAGTTTGCTCGGGCCAAGTGCTTGATAGAGAGTCGAGCGCAATTCAGGGGTATTTGGGGGAGCTTGTTACTCCTCAGTGGTCTGATTCTGCTGTATGCTCTCCTCCTTGTTATCCTCTATCAACCATGCTTTACTCAGAGCTTCTTCCCAAGAGTCAGGTAGAGATTTGGGCTGTAGGGGTGTGGGATGACTCTATGCTAGATGATAGCAGGGATTATGAGGCCTTCCTTGAGGAGGAGACCGCTTGTGCTCCCTTTGGTCCCAAGGGGCCACTGGTATGTTTCCTTTGTTGAACATTTTTTCCATATTTCAAATTCTTCTCTTTTTTTTATTGGTGTTCTTTCAGTGGAGGGCACGACATGTGGCTCCCCCTCCTACTCGATCCTGAGCAGGTGTTGTCTCCTCATCTTAGGTCAAGGCTTCCATTGTTGTGAGGGGGCCTCTTTGGATGGCTTTCAGTTCCTTTAGTGGATTCCTAAGTTGGTCTTATCCCAGCGCGACCCGTTCAGGTATTCCTCAGCTTCTCGAGCATAGAGTAGATAGAGATGCCTCCCTCAGACTTCCCATCCTATATGATTGTGTGAGTATCAAAATACTTCTTGTTGAACTGATTCTTGATTCTTTTGACTAACATGCTTGATCTCAGGTGTCTTCAAAGCTTTATGCCTAACTCAGAAGGATGCATCAGGGTTTGTCTGAGGTCGTAGTTGAGAGGGTACTTTCTTGTCCTTAACCTCTTTGCTCTTTTATTGCTTCTTTTCTTGACCATTCCATGTGTTCTCCAGGAAAGGGAGAACGATACTCTGAGGAGACAAGTTAGCTCCTACCAATGGGAGATTGCTTGTTTATGGAGGCAGGTTGATGACCAGGCACAGAGGCTGGCGAGCTCAGGACTGGGACCCTCCAGTCCTACAGCCTTTCATGATGATGATACGGAGCATGGTTTAGATGATAACTTTTGACCCATAGGGATTTGTTCCTGTATTTCCTGTAAACACAAACATATGTTTATTCTTTTTCTTTTTCCCTCCCCTTTATTTGATAATTTTAGCATCTTACGAATGAAAACTTATCTTTGGTACAAAGACAATCTTTTTTTATTTTTTATTTTTTTATTTTTATTTTTTATAGTTTGAAATGTTTAGGTATAATCAATTCCACAACTAAAGTCTTCATTAAAATAATTGATATAACGTGGAAATCCAAATACTTCCTCATTTTACTCTGAGTGAATTACATGGGATGGAAAACAACTTTCCTACCATAGATAAGATAGGTAAGTAACAAGGTGGGGAGACAACTCTTGGGATGGGTGAAAGTTCACTAACTCTTCCGGGTGCATCACCTTGAGTCCATATTGTCGACTGATGCATGTAGGCAAATAAAAGGATGTGTGAGTCAATCCCATCAACTTTGGCGTAGTTGTAGCTAGGGGTCTTCATCGAGAAGGTCTTCTTGTGGCTTTCCCGGATATTTCCATGTAATGTCCTTTATAGTTCTTCCTTGTAGGTACTCTTTTCAATCATTAATGAGTTTGTATTCGTGGCTTCTCTCCTTTCTTGGTAACCAAGAGCCCTAATTTGACCTCCATTTGATGGCTGTTCAGCTTTAGCTTATCAAGTAGCCAGAGTTGGAAAATGGTGAGACTTCCACGAAAATGATCGACTCCAAATCTATGGCTATGGTTCATGTCATCAAGCCCTTTGAATGTTTCTGCAAGGACTGTAGGAATGATATCTCTTCCTTTCTTCAATTGCTTTATCACTTCTATTAAGACAACTAGTGCACCACATCCCGAAGTTCGTAGAACATAGCGGGCTATCATGCACAGTAGATAAGCATTCTGTGATCTTTGTTGATGGATTCCTCCCAGTGGTAGGTATTGAATGAAGCTCCTAGCCACTTTAAGAATGTCAATCTTTCCATAACTGACGAACTGCTTCATTTCCTCTTTTTCTCATCCAAAAAAGTCTTGAATCTCTTCTGAGTGATCTTTCTTTAAAGATGGTTGAATCAACTTGCCCTTAGGTGGACAGAACATATAAACTCAGAATTCCTTGAGAGTTAGACAGATCTTTACTAACCCAAACTGTAATATGTGAAGATCGGTGTCCCAATGCTGAGGCACTAGTCGGAGCAGATGGTGATGTAACTTAATGCACCCAATTCGGCTAAGCATTGACATATTTATGGATTTTAGCACTCTTGGTGCCACTATGCTTATGTCTGAGGTCCATTTCCTCAATGTCTCATCCAAGGAACTTATGACTTATCCTGTAGTTATCACAAGCAAAGAGAAGATGTGATGATTTTTCAATGCATTATTCATTAACTATTGACATAACCAAACCTTTACCACTATTGCATCAAGTTCTTTTTTTTTTACTAATCAAGGATGGGAACAAACTAGCCTTGATAAACTGGTGCCAGGTGGTGACTTTTGGGGGATAGAATCTTGGATAAGAATTTGAAGGACCACAGGTGATTGATAGATAACTAATGACCTTGCATGCCAAATGGCGATTCTTGGGGGATAAAATCTTAGATAAGAATTTGATGGACCAATAGATAAAAGACAGATACCTAATGGCCTTACATGCCAAATGGTGATTCTTGGGAGACACAAGCTATGATGATCTTTGAAGATACCTTGGTTATTAATTTAGGAACTAATTTATTGCTTTGAGATTGTTGAGACCGCATTTGCACATGTCAAGTTGCTTATTTATCCCTTGAGAGGAATCAAGTCTGACGTAGTTTGGGCTATTCACCTTATTAGACATAATATTTCTTGAGTTGATCCATATTGACCAGTCTGGGTATTTCTTCGCCATTGTGATCTATGAGTTTCACAGCTTTGTCTGGTAGAATTTCTTTAACAGTGAATAGGCCACTCCAGTTGGGCCTGAATTTCCCTCTTGGGTCATGAATTGGAGCTCTTTGTTCTCGAAGAACAAGTTCACATTCTTTTATGTGACAGGGCTTCACATTCTTATTGAAGGCCCTTGCCATTTTCAATTTTTATTTTTTCAAATTATTTATGGCCTTCATATGCCGTTCATCGAGGAAGTTGAGTTCATCATGTCTGGCCTTCACCCATTCTCCTTTACGTAATTGACTATCAAAAAGCACCCTCAGGTATGGTACTAGGATTTCCATGGGTAGAACTGCCTCCATCCCATACACCATAGAAAAAGGAGTTGCCCCTATCGAGGATCGCACAGAAGTTCAATATGCCCATAAAGAAAGTGGTAACTTATCCATCCAATCCTTATATGTTTTAGCCATTTTCTGTAGGATCACTTTGATGTTCTTGTTAGTTGCTTCTATTACCCTATTGGTTTGTGGTTGGTAGGTGGTAGAGTGATGCCTTTTGATACCAAACTTTGTGCAGATCTTGTCAGTCTTGCCCCAGAAGTGGGATCCTTGATTCGATATTAGGTCTTGAGGTACTTCATATCAGGAAATGATATTTTCTTGGATGAACTTTGCTACTTTAGCAGATGTGAAGACTGCATATGACTGAGCTTCTACCCACTTGGTGAAATAGTCAATGGCTACCAAGATGAATTCGTGACCATTGGATGCTTTGGGGTTGACCTTTCCAATGATGCCAATGCCCCAAGTGGAGAATGACCAAGGAGAACTGAGCGAATGAAACTCTGTTAGTGGGATATGTATGATGTTGGCAAATAGTTAACATTTGTGGTATTTTTTGACAAAGCCTACACAGTCTACTTCCATTATGTTCCAGTAGTATCACAGCCTGAGAATCTTCTTAGCTAGCATCTTGGCATTCATATCGGATCCACAAAGATCTTGATGAATTTCTTCCATGATTGTTGCTGCTTGTTCCTCATCCATATGTAGCAACTGTATTCCATTATAGGACCTCTTGTATAACAAGTCCTCTTGAAGAATAAATTGGGTGGCATATCTTCTTATAAACTTCTTTTCCCTATCAGTTGCTCCATTGGGGTATTTCCTTTCTCGATGAAATCAACCATATGAGCAAACCAAGACTAACCATCAATAGTGAGAGAGTTTACTGAATTCTAATAAATGAGAATGCTTCTTTGTTTTATCAAGAATGATCGGACCCTAGCCATAGGGTTGCATTCTACAATGGAAGCCAAGGTTGCAAGGGCATCAACAAACCCGGGTTTT
>JAJSZK010000362.1:0-15655 GCA_022985045.1 Macadamia tetraphylla | reverse complement strand
ACGAGGCCAAAGAGCGAGGATGGCTGAATACTTGAACACCGTATGTAAATAGGTCACGGCTTTCAAGGAATTTGAGGTAAAGCAAGTGTCACGAGAAGAGAATGCTAGCGCGGACGCGCTATCACATCTGGCCACTTCCGACTTCGCAGAGCTTGGACGAGCGGTGTATTTCGAAGTACTACCACAGCCAAGCATCGAGAAACCCCGCGAGGTGTTACCCGAGTAAAAACGGCCAAAGCCGGATGGACGCCATAATAGAATACCTCAAGGAGGGAAGCTCCCGAGAACAGGACGAAGCAAGAAAAGTAAGAATGAGGTCACGGCTTCTTCCCAAGGATGACACGCTATACAAGATAGGGTTTACCTCACCATACCTCAAGTGCCTGGATTCTTCCGACGGTGAGTACGCCCCGGAAGTGCATGAAGGGATATGTGGCAACACCTTGGAGCCCGCCCCGCTCACAAAGTACTAAGGCAGGGCCTGACCGCCGACAATGAGAAAGGACGAGAATCACCGGTCAGAAATGTGTCAAGTGCCGATGTTCGCCTCGCGTTTAGGCTACATTCTACCGAGCTATCGCCCTTATCTAGCCCAAGACTGCTCGCCATGTGGGGGATGGACATCTTAGGCCCGCTCCCTGGCCACGAGACAAAGGAAGTTTGTCGTGGTGGCGGTCGACTACTTCACAAAGTGGGCGGAAGCCAAGCCCTAGCGATTTATAACGGAAAAGAACATAAGGGACTTCTTCCAAAGGGCGGTATACAGATTTGGAATCCCCTGTGTCGTGGTTACGACAATGGAACTCAGTTGCCAATCCAAACTTCGACGCTGCTCGCGAAGCTCTCGGCATCAACCACGGAAAACCTCCGCCGGATATCCTCGACCATGGGCAAATGTATAACAAACCGTGACGTTACTCCAAGGGATAAAAAGAGGCTAGATGATGCCAAAGGACTATGGGCAGACGAGTTGCACCACATTCTCTGGGCTTACCGCACCACTGAGACGTTAGCTACCAGAGAAACGCCCTTCATGTTAACATATGGCATTGAAGCTGTACTCCCAGTGGAGATAGGGGCTATTACCCATCGGATTCGGTACTACAACGAAGACTTAAAACGACGGAGGACTCCGGCAAATTTGGACCTCTTGCGTAAACCGAGAGGCTTCGAAGAAAGGATCGCCACCAACGGAGGGTTGCTCGGCACTACAACACCAAAGTTCGGAAGAACGAGTTCAGGCAGGGCGACCTTGTCCTAAGAAGGGCAGAAGTGTCGGACCCAAAACATCAAGGGAAGCTAGATCCAAACTGGGAAGGTCCCTACAGAGTCTCGAGGGTAATACGACCAGGGTCCTATCACCTAGAGACTACGGGGGGGAGTAAGGGTACCCTGATCGTGGAACTCCGATAATCTAAGAAAATACCACCAGTAGTAGAGTGGCGGGCACGCACTCTTGCCACCTCTAAATTTTTCAATTTTTCCTGAATTTTTCCATAGGTAGTTCTTTGCAATTATTGCCCTTATGAACCTTTAAGCTGTAATTCATTTTAAATCCGGAAGATTTTATTCATGAGTAATACGAAGCTGGTTTACGCACCGAGACAGCTCCAGTGCCTCTTTTAACTCCTGGGAATGATGACCGAAGGGCACCATCCACCTTCGGTGAAAACCTAGCATCTAATAAACCCTTCGGCTGGAGCCGAGGGTACACATGGAGGGTACACTTGGTGATTGACTGTTGAAGGGTCGTCCTTCGGTGGACCCTTCCGCTGGAGCCTAGGGTACACACTTGGTGGATTGCTTGGTAATTGACTATTGAAGGATCGACCTTCGGTGAAGACCTAGCGTCTAACAGACCCTTCGGCTGGAGCCGAGGGTACACACTTGGTGGATTGCTTGGTAATTGACTATTGAAGGATCGACCTTCGGTGAAGACCTAGCGTCTAACAGACCCTTCGGCTGGAGCCGAGGGTACACTTGGTGATTCTGACTGTTGAAGGGTCGACCTTCGGTGGACCCTTCAGCTGGAGCTGAGGGTACACACTTGGTGGACTGCTTGGTGATTGACTATTGAAGGGTTGACCTTCGGTGAACCCTTCGGCTGGAGCCAAGGGTACACAACGGATTGCTTGGTGATTGACTATTTAAGGGTCGACCTTCGGTGAACCCTTCGGCTGGAGCCGAGGGTACACAACTAATTGCTTGGTGGTTTGACTATCGAATGGTGCACCTTCGGCTAATTCATGCGTCTAACAAACCCTTCGGCTGGAGCCGAGAGGGAAAACACTTGTAAAAAAATTGCTAGTAATAATAGGGTCGGCCTTCGTCTGACTTACTAATGTGCCCACTGCCAAGTCTCGGGGCCATGCGCCTAAGAAGGTCAACTAGGGTTTCGGCCCTCTGCAATTATTTACGAATCAAAGATCATTAAATGGACAGGAGTTGGAAAAACAAGGTTGCATTCATAAAGCCCGAAGGCATGGATTACATATGAAGCCCGAAGGCAAAGATTACATTAAAGGCCCGAAGGCTGGTTACATAACAAGAAGGGGACATGGCCGAGATCCCTGCGACCTCAAGGAGCATCCACGAGTTCAAGGCCCTCGCTCTTCGGCTGGGAGTGCCTCCTGGTCCGAACCTCCACGGCCAGGGGTCGGAGGGACTTCCCTATGCAGTTGGACCTCGCCTTCCTCGCTGCAGCCTCCACCATTGGCGTCGGCAACCTCGGTGGCCGATGGAACGGTTCCACATCGCCGCCCTCAAGATGAGGCCGATGTCCGCAAAGGAGACCCTGGGTAGCGCCCGAGGACCCAATCTCGACCTCGGTAGCGCCCATCGGTACCCCGGGCGATGGCGTGCTTGATCTCCCCCCTAATGCCCTGAGGACCGACATTTCGACTCCTCGGCCTCGGCTTCGGATGCGGGCCCTTACTGCGGGCTTCACCCGAGAGCTTCCGATCAGACTCCCGACGCTCGAAGGCCAGCTCCTTCTCCAAGTGCTCCACCTTCTCGAGGAGGAGGGTGCGCTCGCTGTCCGAGAGACCTTCTCCTCTCATCGACTTCAAGCTCTCGACATGGCCTCGCCGAGCCGCCACCGACCCATCCGATTTCGAGCTCCGCACGAGGAAATCAAGGTCGAATGAAAAAATAGTACAAGTAAAAGAGGGCAGGAGGACCGAAGCTTACCCCCGCCATGTAGATGCATGCTGAGGTGATCAGTGCCGCCGTCCCTTGCTTCTGGGCTTCGGTGGCATCACGGGGAAGACTCCCCTTCATCACCAACTCTCTGGCAACCCGTCCGACGGCCAGAGTGTCGTCTTCCTTCACCGACCATTTTGGGATTTAACCCCACCTCAGCCTCGCCGACGAGACCTTCGGCCTAGGGAGGCAGCGGATGAAGGGTCTTGGGCAGTCCATCTCGCCAGAGCAAGAAGGGCTTGACAGCCTCGGCATCTTCCTCCACCTCGGGCCTCTTCTTCGGGGTCTCGGAGGACGGTCCCGCCTTTTCCTTCCTCTTAGACTTCGGCTGTTGGGGGGCGTCACGTGCCTTGGCCTCCTTGATCTTTGCCTCCCTTTACAGGGCGGCGCCTTAGCCTCGCTCGTAACTTGCATTGCAAGAAGAAGCAAGAGTATTAGTACAAAGGACCGACACTCAAGGAAGCAGACGGAGGCTAGCTTAACTCCCCTGCTAAGCCCGAACTTGAAGAGGATGGCGTCGGACTTGAGGCAGTCGGCCTCGACTGGAGAACAGCCTTCCTACCACTTCGCCATCGCCAACGACTCGGCGTCTGCCCCGAATAGGGCAGGGGCGGAGTTCACATCCCTAAGGTCCGGATGTCCTGCATCGCGTCAAGGGCACCCCTCGGTCGACTTCACAAAGAATACTTTTCCTTCCATCCGTGGATGGAAGTCGGTAACCTTCAGAGCCAAGGTCCTTTCGGGGGAAAAATAGTACCAGCCCGTAAGTCCCTTGCAGGCCTGAAGAAGAAAGCAGTTGATGAAAAGTTGAAGGGAGAGGGGCCTCTTGTGCCGAACGAAGAAGATGACGGCTTAACGCTTGTCGCCACCCGCTCGGGCGTTAAGGGGTCGAGCCACCCATAGTGCCAAACACTTTGGTAAAGAAGGGGTGGAGGGGCAGCCAAGGCCTGCTTGAAGGCCTCCTTGTACAGTACAGCCTCGGGTTCCGGTAGCTGGCTCGGCCGAAGGTCCGGGCATGAGCTCAAGCATCCAAACACCGAAGGAGGCCCCGCCTCCAGCTTCGTTCGGCCCATCGGAGACGATCCCGAGGGCCTCAACTTCCAGGGCTCTGGTCTGGCTCAGGCCGAGCACCTCTCTCGAACCCTCACCGCTGAGCCACCTTGGACCCCGACGGTGAGGCCGCTGGACGATGAGTCGCAGGAGGAGGGAGAGTCGGTGGAATCCGAGGACATCCTCGACTTCCCCAGACTCCTATACCTACGCTTTTGGTCTTGACCTCTCATGGACGATAGGGTCAGAGCTCGACGAGGAAGACATCACTTACTTGTTGCTAAACTAGGGAGACGAGGACGAAGGCTAGAAGGATCCGAGGTCAAGGTGAGCTCCCCAAAGGGGAAAAAGAAAGGTTGCCCCACAAATGGCCCCCACGTTATATAGATGGGGAAAGGCGCACGGCTTCCGAGCATTAATGGCACCTCCACGCCGTGGCACGGCCTCGAGGTTTGCGCCCGAACGGACCTAGCAGACGGTCTCACCTTCGTTGGGAGTTCGCC
Organism: Macadamia tetraphylla; assembly: GCA_022985045.1. Lineage (NCBI taxonomy): Eukaryota > Viridiplantae > Streptophyta > Magnoliopsida > Proteales > Proteaceae > Macadamia > Macadamia tetraphylla. The sequence continues at coordinate 10,901 of JAJSZK010000362.1, read as the reverse complement.
AAAGCCGAACTGACTCGACTAAGGGTCCCACTTGGGTTGGGAGTTCGGCCAGCCGACAGCACTGACCGAGGGTCCGCTCCTTCGGTTGGGAGTTCGGCCAAAGCCGAACAGACTCGACCGAGGGTCCTCCTTCGGCCGGAGTTCGCCAAAGCCGAACGGACTCACCGAGGGTCCCTCCTTGGCTGGGAGTTCGCCAAAGGGGAACGGACTCGACCGAGGGTCCCCTTCGGTTGGGAGTTCGCCAAAGCCGAACGGATCGACCGAGGGTCCCCTTCGTTGGGAGTTCGGCCAAAGCCGAACGGACCTGACCGAGGGTCCCTCCTTCGGTTGGGAGTTCGGCCAAAGCCGAACGGACCTGACCGAGGGTCCCTCCTTCGGTTGGGAGTTCGGCCAAAGCCGAACGGACCTGACCGAGGGTCCCCCCTTCGGTTGGGAATTCGGCCAAAGCCGAACGGACCTGACCGAGGGTCCCTCCTTCGATTGGGAATTAGGCCAAAGCCGAACGGACCTGACCGAGGGTCCCTCCTTCGGTTGGGAGTTCGGCCAAAGCCGAACGGAGCTGACCGAGGGTCCTACCTTCGGCAGGGGGCTCTGTAAAGCCGATCCAAAGCGGCCCAAAGGGCTTTCTCTCGGTCGACCCCAAGCCTCGGTCACTAGTAATGCTAAGGCCAAGGAACAAGTCAACCAAAGAAGAAGATGTTGGTTACTCCCACAGGAAGAAGCTCCTAGTGGAAGTAAGGGGGCTCCTGATATAGCCAAAATAACCTCTCGGTGGGGGCAATGACAAGTGTCGCCCCTGAGACACGTGTCCTCCGCCAGACGAAGGTTCCAAGAAACCACTCACGCCGAGCACGCCAATCACCGAGGCACGCCGCAAAATCACGCTGATCACGCTGCTCCGCATGAGGGGAATATTCCTGTAAGGTTGGACGATTCGAGTGGGACTCTAAGAGGGAAGAAGGGGAAAACCCTAAACCCAAGAGCTATATAAGAAGGCACGGAAGAAAGGGAAGGTAAGCTCGATACCTCACCATTACTCCCTTTATTGAACTGGCGGCCGACTCGACTTGAGCGTCGGAGGACTAACCCTGACAAAGCTCCGGCCTCCGTCGCTGTGTTTGTGTAGGTTCAACTAGCGGGGTATTTTTGGCAGCAACACGTGGGAAGTTGGGCGAGATTGAGTTCTCATTAATCGAAGAGAGATGAGATCGAATTTATCCATGGGGCAAAACACTTAGACCAATGATTGCTCATCGCAGCCGTCTCGCATTACACCGGTGAGTTGCAGATCCTCAAGGTTGAAGATGGTGCTTGTGGGGAAAGGTTTTGGAATTGGATGTTGTTCAAACTGGGGTTTGGGTGGGTTGGTTTTTCTTAAGATATATATATTATGGGTTGAAACTTTCTTTCCCATATTTTTCTTAAAACTGTTTAAACTTAAAGATGACGGATGAAATTTCTAAAAGTCATGGAGAGGGATTGAGTTTTGGGCATAATACAAGGGAAGTCTGAGTAATTTGCCCCAACTTCTAAGATCCTTTTATCCAGTGTTTAGATAACTTTTAGATACAAATTTTGTGCTCCCAAAAGCCCAAAAAGAAAAAAAGATAACTATTTTCTTTTTTTGGTTCTCGAGGCTCATGTTTTGGACCGGAAAAAGTAGCTTACAATTAATAGAAGCACCACCTAGCAAGGATTAAAGTATCGGCATCGATCACCGTATCGGTCAGCCAAAATTAAGATAGTATTAGAGGGAGTATCGATCGTAATAAAGATATACTAATATAAGCTAAAATGTCACATAAATGGATAGAAAATACTTTTATACATTTTTGCATAAAAATAGTTAAAAAATTATATATAATATGTATTGTGCATAAACACCGAATTGAGAGTATATCATCGAGAATTCAAGGTTTGTAGTTGTTTATGGGTGTAAAATATTTTTATACACTTTTGCATAAAAAATAGTTAAAAATTATATATAACATGTATTATGCATAAACACTAAATTGAGTTATATAGGAAACAATTTTTATACACTTATGCATTAAAAAAATTATATATAATATATATTATGCGAAACACTAAATTGAAAGTATCGATCGAGAATTCAAAGTTTGTAGTTGTTTATGGGTGTAAAATCTTTGTTCCCAACCATGATTTCCATTTTAGTTAGAAAGAAAATGGTTAGAATTTGGAACAAAATACCTTTCAAAAATCGTGTTTTGCCAAAATGACCCATCTTGGCCATTATATGATCACAAACACCAGATCGGTATGTACCGTCCATACATACAGAATCGACATTTCACCTCGATTTCCAATTCTCCATAAAGTATCAAGACATATTGGTATGCATTGGTATGTATCGTATGATATAAACGATACAATAGGATTTTAAAATTTCCATGTAGCATATCAAGAGTATCAGACGGTAAGGGCCGACACCAATATATATCAGTCGATACGGTACGATATGCACCGATACTTTAAACCATGCCCCCTAGATAATTTCGAGCACATTTTTCCAGATACAACTTTTGTGCTCCCAAAAGCCTAAAAAGAAAAAAAGGTAACTTTTTCTTGGTTCTCGAAGCTCATGTTTTGGACGGAAAAAAGTAGCTTACAATTAATAGAAGCAACCCCTAGATAATTTCGAGCACCACTTTCAAAAGTAACACTTCATGTGTGCTTTTTACCTTAGACAAACAGCTAAGGCAAGTGACTCACTCATAATTCTTTGTGTGGCCTCTTAGGTCCCATTTGTTTAGCTAGGAGTGCAAGGTGGGATAATTGTCGCTGGGACCCACATGTTATTGGGGTGAAGAATAGCAAAGTAGAGTTAGAGGAAAGTTAAACATTTCCACCCCATGTATCGTTTGGTTGACTGGGAGAGAAAGGAGAGAAAGGAGAGAAAGAGGCGGAGAGAGAGTGGGTATCCATGGCGTCCTCCAGTCCCTGAGCTGCCTCTGCTCTATCTCTAGATCTGAAGTCGGTGGTGCGGCAACAGTGGCGGTCAAGTCTTGGTTTCTCTTCTTCCTCTTTTTCCCTCTAATTTTATCTTCTTCTTCTCCCATTCCCTCTTCAATGGCTGAGAAAAAGCAACCCAGATTTCTTCTCCACTGCTCCCTCTTGCATGGCTGAGAAAAAATCAACAACAAAAAACCAAATGTTGCAGGGACGATCAGTGCCTTTTTCTCTTCAATTTCGTCTTCTTCTTCTCCATTGTTCCTCTTCCATGGCTGAGAAAAACCAACATACGATCAGTGCCTTTTTTTCAGATGAAAGGTAGGTTTTCGTTGCTTTTTTTTTTTTTTTTTTGTTGTTCTTCTCAATTTCTGAAACCGTTTCTAATTTTGAAACCCTTTTCTCCCTAATTTTGAAACCCTTTCAACTCCTCCTAATTTCCCTTCCTTTTCAATTTAAAATGGGAGAATATGAATTGCAGAGACTTTACCATCTTCTTTTTCATGACCTAGAAATTGCATAAAATCGTCTTTAATGAACTTTCCCAAGAATTTCTTCTTCTTCCCTGTTTTTTTCCCTTCAATGCACCTTAATAATTATGCAATGGCTCGGCAGGATGCAGGGTGTAGGGTGCGATGATGCAGCGGCTAAGGTCACCGATCATGGTGGCGAAGCTTGAAGCTCTCGTGCCATCTCCAACCGGTTTTCCATTGATTTCCACAAGAGTCCTACCAAATCAGCAAAACTTTGTGAGGGCTTGAGGTGGTAGAATTTGTGATCCACATCAGCCGAGAAACAAAAGTGTGTTGTCTTCTTAAAAGCCCACCCCAGACAAACAAATGCATTGATATTTCATAGGAGGTGGAATAGTTCGTACAACTATCGCACCCTAACAAAACACCCTCAACAAACAAGGCCTTAAGCGCATACATCGACACTCCAAATCTTAGACACATCAATCATAATCTATAAAACATTCAGGAAACCAATGGTTAACATACAGGCAATATACCTTTTCGAAGCCATGTGAGAAGTTTACATCAAAGATTTCAAAAGAGATTTTAAAAGTAGAATATAGAAGGCAAGTCTAGATTACATGAACCCAAGGGGGTAGCGCAGTTGGTAAGCAACGAACTTAGTATGATCGTAAACTCGTATGTCCTAAGTTTGACTCTCACTAGGCACACCTTGGGCCACTCACACGGGAGTGTTTAGTTCTCTTCACTGCTTTCAGTGAAAGTTGAATGGTTCTCATTCAACCCCGGTATGACCCGGTCTATGCAATTATGGGGTCAGTATGGGCCCGCGAGACTAGTCAAGCCGAACGCCTGGATACCCGTCGTTAGCAAAAAAGAAAAAAGTCTAGATTACATGAGGACTCATCAGAGGTAAATGGTCGTCCTCCTCATGACCATGCAACCTTGCTTTTCTGTACACATTCAAAAATGGCTACAGAAGTCAAAGCTCCCCAACCTAAAAGGGACCTAAATAAAACCCTATACTTGGTTCTCATCTCAACGTAAAACAAAAGGAGAACATAAGAGGGATCAAAGTCAAGGAATAATATCACAGCCAAACCAGCCTTGCTAGACACATAAAATGATGTAGTACTTTCAATTCCCCAATTTTCACGTGTATGAACACCGCCATTAGCATTGAATCAGAGCAATAGTGAGCAAGAGCTAAACACCACATCTCAATGAAAACAGATCATCTAATAAATCATCTAAGTTACAGCAGTGCAAAAGAAATTAAATACTACACTAGAAACCCCAAGCAGGGACTATAGTTGTCTCAAGAATCATCGAAAAGAAAAAGAAGAAAAGAGTACTTGGAGGTTGTTGAGCTTAATGTACTCCCAGATTTTCTTGACGGCGTCGATACGAGAAGCCTCAGAGACGCCGAGGAACTTGTGCATGGTAGGGGACATGGGTGTGACCTTGAAAATGTCGCCCGTGCAAGACGGTGTGCTAGGCTTCGAAGCAGCGGCCTCAGAGGAGATCTCAACTGATGCTCTTGCCGCTTTTGCGGCTGCCATGAGGGCTTGGCAACCCCTAAAAATGGTAGACGATGACATATCCCTTTCTTTTCGCTTTATGTGTTTTTTCTTTCCACCCCAGAACTTTGCTCTTATTGATTTCCCGCCTGTAAGCACCAACTACGAATTGAAGATGCGGAGACTGAAAAGGCAAAGGAGTTGTTGGTTCTTGTAAATAGAGGTAAGGAAGTATTACTGTCGAAAATCGGTATGAGCTGACCCTACACAAGCACAAAAGGCAGAGGCCCAGAGGTATCTCCAGGATTAGTCCTCCAATGCCCAAGTTAGTGACCGACAGAATAGTGTTTTTACAGGAGTAATGGTGGGTGTCAGTGTACCTCCTGTAGGTTCCTTCTCGGTTCCCGCTTATAGGGTTTCTCGGCCTAGGGTTTCGGGAACCCCTCCTTGGGAATCTTCTCCTCACATGGTTTGAAGCCTTGCGGCCTCTATCGATGGGCAACACGTGTTCCTCCCTCGATGCCATGTGTCCTCGCTTATTGGGGAAAAATTTCCTCTTTCCCAGAGCCCCTTACTTCCACTAGGAGGCTCTTTAGTGGGAGTAACCCCCTAATTTCTCTTCAAGTGCCCTTCAACCTTTGGCTTCGCGCTCGCTTTAAAAAACATAGCCTCCGTTAGTTATGCTACGACCTGGCCTGAGACACCAACCGAGGTTCTGACCTTCGGTTAGGTTCACTCGGCCTTCGGTTGAGCTCCTAACCAGGTTGTGACCTTCGGTCAGGTCTGCTCGGCCTTGGCCTGAGTCCCCTGCCGAGGTTGTGATCCTTAGTTAGGTCCACTCGGCCTTAGCCTGAGTCCCTTACCAAGGTTGTGACCATCGGTCAGGTCCACTCGGCCTTGGCCTGAGTCCCCTACCAAGGTTATGACATTCGGTCGGGTCCACTCGGCCTTGGCCTGAGTTCCATACTGAGATTGTGACCTTTGGTCAGGTTCACTCGGCCTTCGCTTGAGCTCCATACCGAGCTTACGACCTTCGATTAGGTCTGCTCGGCCTTGGCCGGAGTCCCCCTACCGAGATTATGACCTTCGGTTCTGCTCCACTCGGCCTTGGCCTCAATCCCCTACCGAGGTTGTGACCTTATCCCCTACCAAGGTTTTGACCTTTGGTCAGGTCCACTCGGCCTTGGCCTGAGTCCCTTACTGAGGTTGTGACCTTCGGTCAGGTCCACTCAGCCTTTACCTGAGCCCCCAACCGAGGTTGTAACCTTCGGCCAGGTCTGCTTGGCCTTGGCTTGAGCTTCCTACAGAGGTTGACCTTCGGTTAGGACTGCCTGGCCTTTGCCTGAGCCCCCATCCGAGGTTATGACCTTCGATCAGGTCTGCTCGACCTTGGCCTGAGCTTCCTACAGAGGTTGACCTTCGATCAGGACTGCCCCGCCTTTGCCTGAGCCCCCAACTGAGGTTATGACCTTTGATCAGGTCCACTTGACCTTGACCTGAGTCCCCTACCGAGGTTGTGACCTTCGGTCAGGTCCACTCGACCTTTGCCTGAGCCCCCAACCGAGGTTGTGACCTTCGACCAGGTCTGCTTGAATCCATGTGTGGTGATACGCTCGTGCGCTTTGCTCTTGTGTACTTCAGGAACCCCGCGTCGATGATGTGTAACGATTTAATGAGGCGGAAGTCGATCAACAAAACGTGTTTCACAAATAGTGTCACTTCATTTTGTCATGTTCTACTCATTTCTCCGACCCTTCGTCCTTTGTCCTTAACTTTCCTCTGATCTTCGGTTCGGCCACTCATTCAGAAGTAAGTCATGTCTAGCTCTTTAGGTAGTGGCCCCTCGTCATCCGAGGGCACGATTTCTAGGAGTCGGAGTCCCGATCAAGTCTGAGGGATATCCTCAGACTCATCCTCCACATCCACATTTTTGGGATGTCTCCTCGCCCTCTAACGCTTAGTGACATGAGTGGTGGAGGTATAGGGAGAAGTTTCCCGACCCGGACCTAAGCAAACGAGTCCCTGGAGGTCGAAGCCAGGAATATAGTTTGACCATGACCAAGGATGAGCTAATGGAGGTCCGAGCATCATATAGTATCCTGGACTAGTTTGTCCTTTGGATACCGAGGCCCGAAGATAGAGCAAGCTACCGAAATCCTGAAGAGCTTTACTTCTATGGGGATGCCTTCAAGGCCGAGCTTCAGCTTCCCCTTCACCCCTTCTTCAGCCAGGTTTTTTGGCACTATGGCATCTCTCCATTTCAGACCCTAATGGGTGGCGGAAGTCCTCGCCATCGCTTCTTCTCTCGGATGGGGAGACCACTCTCCCTTCCTCACTTCCTCAACTGTATGTCTCTCAGCTCCAATAAGGGGGACTCAGGCTGGTACTACTTCTGCTCTAGGAAAGACCTCCGATTCCTGAACCGATACCCAACCTTGATTCACGATTGGAAGTCGAAGTTCTTTTTTGTGAGGGTGTCCGAGGGGTTCCCCTTCGGTAATACATGGGACATCCCAGACCTGAAGGACGTGAACTCTGCACCTACCCTCTTTGGGACAGATGCAGATTCACTTTCGATGGCCAAGGATAAGGCCCTCCGTTGGCCTGTCAAGTCCAGTAGCCTCCGATCGGATGCCTTCCTGTTCCTGTTCAGGCTTAGCCTGGGTGAGTCCTAGGTTTGCACATGTTTTTGCTTCGAATTTAGCATTCTCGTACTGATCTTGACCCTATTTGTTGCAGTGTAAATTTTGAGAGCAGAAGCAAGAGCTGCCACGTCCGAGAGGCAGGCCCAGCTGAAGGAGGCCAGGGCTCAAGATGCCCAGCAGAGGCAGCTGAAGAAAGGCAGGAAAAGAGGGGCTTTGACTTCCAACGCCCTCCCAAGGAAGAAGCCTAGATCTGAAGACCCTATCGCCGAAGCCGTTCAGGCCCTAGAGGCCCAAGCCACGATCCATCCCCTCTGAGAGCCTCCTCCCCTGGTGCTGACTTCCGAAGCCCGAGAGGTAGTCATTCTCGAGCCGAAGTCGGGTTTATCCCTCGGTGGTCCATCAAGGAGGGCGAGACACTTTCTATTAGGCGGGTTGCTCGAGAACTCGTCCAGAAGGGGAGCCTGTCAGGAGACGTGGCCGAGGCCCAAAGCCAAGGGACCAAGGCCATGATTACAAGCACTTGCATGTTTATGGCAGTGGTAATCTTCAGCCTTTGGCCTTTAGTAATTTTTTCCATTTTTTTCATCATTTTTTTTAACTGTTGATCTCTTTCAGGCTCAGAACCAAGTCGGCCAACTGACCACCCAGGCTGAAGCCCTGGCTAGGGACCTCGAGGTGTCTGAAAGTAAAAAGTCAGCACTCGACAAGGAGCGCATAGTCCCCTTAAGAAAGTGGAGCATCTGGAGGCCGACCTCTTCCATGCACAGCAGGAGAGCGATCGAAAGCTCCTAGAGCTGGAGGCATAGATGGTCGCGAACCTGAGGGAGGCTAAAGCCCAAACCGTCGAGAGCTACAAGTCCAATGAGGATTTTCGAGAGGTGGTAAAGTGCGTTATCACCCCCGTATTCACCATGGGAGCCATCGATGTCCAAGACTGGGTCCTTGAACATCATCCCGAGGTATCATTCGAGGGGAGTGGCCTCATCTTTGAGGAGGACGTCGATGCAGCTCCTGCCGCCACTGAGGTCGCAGATGGCAAGGATAACGGCAGTGACGGAGAGGGGTTCTAGGTCTCTTGTGAGGTCCCTCTTACTCCTGGGAGAGGAGACTCCGATGTAGACGCTGCCCACCATGCCGGGGACGAGGCCATCCCTCCCGCAGATGCTCCATGAGGCTTCTCTTTATAACTTAGCCTTTTTTTTTTGTAATTTTGGCCGTTGAGCGTCTCTATGAATGAAATGCTTTTTGTTCAGATTTCTCCTTGATTCGCCTTTTGCCCTTTTTTTTTTTACAATCCCGAAGACCGATTCCAAATCCGAAGGTATTTTCTAGATCTTTGGCCAACAGGTTGGGTATGAAGGCCGAATCTCTCATTTAAGTGGTGGGAGCCCTTTATCACAAGGTTCGGTCCTATTGAGGCAATGGTTCGACTGTGGGGGAATAAAGGCCAAGGCTCCCTCACACTTCGAGATGTCTTAATTCAGCCCCCGCCATAGGTGCTTCCTTCCTAACCCCTACCTGTTGTCGGCTATCAACTAAGGTCCTATCTAAGGTTCCTGGTCAGGTCTGCTCTGCCGTGTCTTGAGCTCCCAACCAAGGTTATTCTTTTGATTATTTTTTCGGCTTCGGTCCTAGTGCTTGACCGAAGGAAGTGCCTTATATTAGCAACTATTTGGAAGCAACTGCTATAAGCCAGCTCATATATTTATGAAATGGAAATCCTTCAGAGTGTTTGGGATAAAGAGTTACAACTCAAAAGTGCTCAGGAAAAAAATTACGAAATATAAATGTAAATGTGCATGCTACTTCCGTACTGGTAGAATTTCCTCAAGTTCTTTGAGTTCCATGATCGGGGTACCTTTTCTCTCCCCGTAGTCTCCAGGTGATAGGACCCTGGTCATATTATCCTTGAGACTGTAAAGACCTTCCCAATTTGGAGCTAACTTTTCTTGTTGTCTCGGGTCTGATATCTCTACCCTTCTGAGGACGAGGTCACCTATTCTGAACTTGTTCCTTCAGACTTTGGAGTTGTAATGCCTCACAACCTTTTGCTGGTAGGCAACGATCCTTTCTTGCAAGGTGTCTTTGACTTCAGTCAAGAGGTCTAAATTAGCTCGGAGTCCTTTATCGTTTTCTCCTTCATTGTAATACTGGATCCGATGGGTTATGGCTCCTACCTCCACCGGGAGTACAGCTTCGGTGCCGTAGGTTAAAATGAAGGGTGTTTCTCCAGTGGCTGATCTCTCAGTCATGCGGTAAGCCTAGAGGATGTTGTACAACTCTTCTACCCATAACCCTTTGGCATCATCCAGTCTCTTCTTTATTCCTTGGAGCAGGGTACGATTGGTTACCTCTGTCAGTCCGTTGGTCGATGGATAACCGACAGATGTTTTCCTATGGTCGATGCCAAGGGCATCACAAAACAAGCTAAAAGTTGGATTGGCGAACTGAGCTCCATTGTCTGTTACCACCACCCAAGGGATTCCGAATCGATAGACTACCGTACTCTTGAAGAAGTCCCTTACATTCTTTTAGGATATCGTAGCCAGTGCTGGCTTCTGCCCACTTCGTGAAGTAGTCTACCACCACCACTACAAACTTTCTTTGCCTCATGGCCAGGGGGAATGGGCCCAGGATGTCCATTCCCCAAATGGCAAATGGTACTGGTCTTGATAGGGAGGAAAGCTCGGTAGAGTGCTGCCGTGGGACGGGGGCGAATATTTGACACTTAACGCACTTCTTGATGAACGACTCCACGTCCTTCCTTATGGTTGGCCAGAAGAGGCCCTGCCTCAGCACTTTATGGGTCAAGGCCTGGGCTCCCAGGTGTTAGCCGCATATCCCTTCATGTACTTCTCGGAGTGCATACTCACCATCGGCAGGGTTCAGGCACTTGAGTTATGGTATGGTGAACCCTATTTTGTATAGTGTCTCATCCTTCAATAGGAAGCGTGCTGACCGCATTCGTACCTTCCTTGTCCCGTCCCTATCCTTGGGTAGTGTTCCTTCCTTGGGTAGTGTCCCTATCCTTGGGTAGTGTTCCACCCGGGGTTCTTCGGTGCTTGGTTGGGGTAATACTTCAAAATACACCAATCGTCCAAGGTCTGTGAAGTCAGAGGTGGCCAATTGTGACAGCAAGGCTCGACCGACATTCTCGCCCATGCACTCGCCTTTATCTCGAACTCCTTGAAGGTTGTTGCTTTCTCTCGCACCGTCTTTAAGTACTTGGCCATTCTCTGTTCCTTGGCTTCATAGTCCCCATTCACTGTTGCACCATGAGTCGTGAGTCG
>JAJSZK010000361.1:0-14057 GCA_022985045.1 Macadamia tetraphylla | reverse complement strand
TCACTCGATCTCTCATGACCTTGCATGACTTGTCCCGTTTTTCTCTCAATTAATACCCTGTCCTAACCCCTGATTTTCTCCCCACTCTTGCATGACTTAGCAAAATTCTCTCGATTTTCCCCGGTCTCTTTCGAACAACCTCATAAAACACACCTGATTTTCTCTCCCACTAATAGTTTATCTCAGCCCTGATTTCTCTCCTTTACCCCAACTATTTTTAGAATCACTTATTCTCTCTCCCCACATGACTTCTTATTTTCTCTCCAACTAATACCTATACCAGCCCCTGATTTTCTCTCCTTATCGCACGACTTAGTAAAAATTCTCCCGATTTTCTTTCCATTGATCTCTCTCACGGCCTAAAAAAATTCTCCCATTTTCTCTCCCACTAATAATTATCCTAATCGTCGATTTTCTTTCCTCATTACCACTGACCCTTTTCTTAAATCTCACGCTTGACCTAGTATGACTTATCCTTATTTTCTCTGCCACTAATAACTATCCTAGCCCCCAATTTTCTTCTTCTCGCACAACTAAGCAAAAATTCTTTTGATTTTTTTGTCTCCTTCAGTCTCTCTTGCACGATCTAGTAAAAATTCTTCTGGTTTTTCTTTCCCACTAATAGCTAGCCCAACCCTTGAATTTTTCTCCTTTACCCTCAACCCCTTTCTCAAATCTGTGTCGCTTCTCATGATCTCTCTCATCCGACCTAGCTTGACTTCTCCCGATTTTCTATCCCTCTCTTGCACCTCCTAGAAAAAATTCTTTTGATTCTTTCTCCCTCAATCACCTCGCATCGCCCCTAACATAAAAATCTCCCATTTTCTCTCCCATTAATAACTATCCTGTGCTTTCAGCTCTCGATTTATCCTTTACCCCAACCCTTTCTCGAATCTTTTATTCTCTTGATCTCTCTCGTATGACCTGGCATTACTTCGTCCCATTTCTTCTCGAAGTAATAACTATCCCAGCCACCAATTTTTTCTCCCTTTTGGACGAAAAAGCGAAAATTCTCCCATTATTCTCCCTTTTCGGCGACCTAGTGAAAATTCTCCTGATTTTCTCTCCTAGTAATAAATATTCTAACCTTAGATTTTCTCCCACTTGCTTGATCGATAAAAAATTCTCCGTATTTTCTCTCCCTCGATCTCTCTCGCACGAGCTAACTAATATTCTCCCGATTTTTTCTCCCACTATTAAGCCGCCAATTTTCTCTCTCCTTGTCTACCCGTAATTCTTTCTCGAATCCCTCTTCTCCTGATCACTCTTGTATGACCCAGCTTGACTTCTCGATTTTCTCTCCCATTAATAACTACCCGAACCCTTGATTTTCTCCCTCCCACAGAACCTAAGAAAAATTCTCTCAATTTTCTCTCCCACTAATAAAAATTCTCTCGATTTTCTCTCCCACTAATATCTTTCCCAGGAATCAATTTTCTCTCTCCCTCATCTCTCTCGCACGTCTTAGCAAAAATTCTCCCGATTTTTTATCCCATTAATAACTAACCCATTTCTCGAATCTCACTCACTTCTCTCGATCTCTCGCACGAGCTAGTGTGATTTGTCCCAACTTTCTATCCTATTAATAACTATCCCCACCCCCATGTTTCTCTCCCTCTCTCGCATGACTTATTAAAATTCTCCCGATTTTCTCTCCCACTAATAACTGTCCTAGGACCCGATTTTCTCTCCCTCAATCTCCTTCGCAGGACCTTGCAAAAATTCTCCTAATATCTCTCCCACTAATAGCTATCCCAACCCTAATTTCTCCCTCCTCTACCCTAACCCTTTCTCAAATCTCTTGCATTACCTAGCATGACTTCTCCACATTTTCTCTCCAACTGATACATATACTAGCCACCGATTTTCTCTCCCTCTCGCACAACCTGGAAAAAGTTCTCCCGATTTTCTCTCCCACTAATAACTATCCCAGTACCTGATTTCCTCACCCTCGATTACTCTTGCATGACCTAGAAAAATCTCCCATTTTCTCTCCATATAATAACTATCTTAACCCCCAATTTTGTCTCCTTGTATGACCTATAAAAAATTCTCCATATTTTCTCTCCTTTGATCTCTGTCACACGACGTAATTAGAATTCTCCCAATTGTCTCTCCCACCAATAACTATCCCAGCCCCCGATTTTCTCTCTCCTCTACCCCCAACTCCTTTCTCGAATCTCACTCTCTTCTCCCGATCTCTCCCATACGACCTAGTATGCTTCTCCCGATTTTCTCCCTCTCGCACAACCTAGTAAAAAATTCTCTTTTTTTTCTCCTACTAATAACTATCCCAAGATTTCGTTTTTTCTCTCCTTCTTCGCCCCCAAACCCTTCTCGAATCTTTTCTCTTGATCTCTCATACAACCTAGATGACCTCTCTCGATTTTATCTCCCACTAATAACTTCCTAAACCCCTGATTTTCTTCCTCTCACAGATCTATAAAATTTCTCTATAGTCTCCCCACTAATATCTATCCAAACCCTCTTTTCTCTCCTTGATCTTTTTTGCACAACTTAAAAATTTTTCCCCCCTGTTTTTTTCCCACTTATAACTATTCCAGCCCTTGATTTTCTCTCCTTCGTACCAATTTCTTTTCTCAAGTCTCACTCACTTCTCTCTCCCCGCATTTACCTAGCAGACTTGTCATGATTTTCTCACATTAATAACTACCCCAAACCCCCTGATTTTCTCCTCTCTTGCATAAAAAATTCTTCCATTCTCTCTCCAACTAATAACTATTTCAAACCCGATTTTCTCCCTCAATCTCTCACATGATATAGAAAAATTTTGCTGATTTTCTCTCCACTAATAGTTATCCCAGCCCCTTTCTCTCCTCTACCCCAACCCTTTCTCAATTCTATCTTTGTTCTTTCATTCTCCCACATGACTTCTTATTTTCTCTCCGCTAATACCATACCACCCCCCGTTTTCTCCCTTGCACAATAGCAAAAATTCCCCGTTTTCCTCCCTCGATCTTTTTCAGGCCAAAAAATTTTTATTTTCTCCCACTAATAATTATCCCACCATCGTTTTTTTTTTCCTTCATTACCATCGCCCTTTTCTCAAATCTCTCTCGGACCTAGCATGACTCTCTATTTTCTCCTTTGCATGACCTAGCAAAAATTTTTCGCTTTCTCTCTCCATCGATCTTAGCACGCCCCAGAAAAATTTCTTAATTTTCTTTCCCACTAATAGCAGCCTACCCCCTAATATCTCTCCCTTTTTCCCCCAAACCCCCTTTCGAACCTCTCATCTCGATCTTTTCTTGCCTAGCATGAGTTCCCCCATTTTCACTCCTAAATAACAACCCAAACCCCCCCAAATTTTCTCCCATTTATGACCTAGAAAAATTCTCGATTCCTTCTCCTTAATCTCTCTCATATGACTTGGCAAAACATCTCCTTTTTTTTCTCATTAATAATTTCCCACCCCGAATCCTCCCCCTAGCCTTTCTCAATCTCCCCCTTTTTCAATCCCCCATGATCTAGCATTTTTTCCCCATTTGCTCTTCAACTAATAAATACCCCACCAATTTTTCTCCTTTTGACATAGAAAAATTCTCCGATTTTCTCTCCCACTAATAATATCCTAGCACCGATTTTCCCCCCCTCAATCTTTGTCGCACCCCAAAAAACTCTCCCATTTTCTTTCCAATAATAACTATCCTAGCCCATGATTTTCTTTTCCCCCCCCCCTTTATCAAATCTCTTCTCTCAATCTCTCCAAAACCTAACATTTTCTCCCCAATAGTACTCGATTTTCTTTGCCACTAATAACTATTCTAGGCCCCGATAATCTCCTGTTTTTCTTCACTAATAACTATCCCACCCTTGTTTTCCCTCTCCTTCTCCATCCCAAACCCCTTTTTTCCCTCTCTCTCTCGATAACCTACATGACTTCTAATTTTCTTCCTATTAATAGCTACCAATTTTTCTCTCCCGATCTTTTTGCATAACCTAACAAAAATCTCCCAATTTTCTCCCCAATAACAATCACAGCCCCGATTTCTTTTTCCTCTAAGCCAAGTGGCCCCCCAACCCCTTTATGATATCTCTATGTTCTTATGTTCTCTCTCGATGACTTTTTTTTTGCTAAAAAATTATCCAGTTTGCCCGACTAGTCCCGAAGTATATTCCCCCAAAACCCGAACTGGTCACCCCGGGTTGAATGAGAACCACTAACTTTTACTTAAAGAAAGCACTAAACAACACCCTATGTGAGTGGCTCTTCAAACCTAGCAAATTTTTCCCCCTTTTTTCTCTAACTAATAACTACCCCCCCCCTTTTTTCTCGTTTGCACTACCTATTAGAAATTCTCCCATTTTTCTTCCACTAATAACTATATCCCACCCCCATTTTCCCTTCTTTCCCCCAACCCCTTTTTGAATCTCTCCCTCAATCTCTGATGACCTAGCACGGCTTCCCTATTTTCTTTCCCATTAATAACTATCCTAGCCCCATTTTCTCCCTTTTGATGACCTATAAAAATTCTCCGCTTTTCTCTTCCCATCTTCGGACATAGAAAAAATTCCCCCCGATTCTCTCCCATTAATAACTTCCCTTTGCTTTTTTTTCTTCTCCCCATAACCGTTCTAAATCTCTTCCCGATTTTTTTGTACGACCTAACATGATTTCCCCCCGATTTTCACTCCCTCACATGACCAAAAAAAATTCTCCGGTTTTTCTCTCACTAACAACTATCTAAAAGACCATTTTCTCCCCTTTTTTCCCACCCCTCGAATATCTCTCCCATCTCACTCATACAACCTAACATGACTTCTCTTTTTCTCTTCACTAATTTCCCAACTTGAAGATGTTGACCATCTTTTCATCTCTTGCCCTTTCTCCTCCTCATTTAGAAGTAGGTGCCCAGGATTTATAGAAAAACTATTTTTCCCCCTTTTCTAGAGAATGGATCTAGGTGGATATGATTTTAAAGGGATCTTCATTTGTGATTCTATGGAAAACTTGCTTTTGGTGCGATGATTTCTATATTTGTATGAAATGCAACCTGGAGATGGATGTCTTACTCAGATCCCGGGGGAAGTTTTGGGAATTCCATCTACTTTGACGCATCACCAAGATTGGTAGTCTTCATCGCGTGTCCGCAACCCCCCCAAGGAAATGCTCATTGTTGTGTCGGGGTCTCCTTCAACCATCAAAACCCCCTTTGATGTACCCCTTTACTTTAGATAGGCTCCCCTTTTTTACAGCTGCCTCCCAAGAGGCTTTGTCCCTTCAGTTTCCCCCCCCTTTTCTTGTATATTCTGCTCCTTTTAATGCATTTATTTGTTCACCAATTAAAAAACCCCGAACCTCGATTTTCTCCTTCCCCCAACAAAATTCTCTGGATTTTCTCTCCCACTAATATCTATCCTAGGAATTGATTTTTCTCACTCGATTTCTCCACAACTTAGCAAAATTTCCCCCATTTTTCCCCTTTCCCCCTTCTCCCCCCCCTTTTTTGACTTTTTTCTTCTCTCGATCTCTGACACCTAGCATGACTTGTCCCGATTTTTCTCCCACTAATAAAATCCCAACTCCTGATTTTCCCTCTCTTGCATGACTTGGGAAAATTTCCATTTTCTCTCCCCCCGATGTCTCTCGACAATCAGCAAAATTCTCATTTTCTCTCCCACTAATAACTATCCCAACCCGATTTTTTTTTCCTCCCTATGGCTTTCTTAAAATTTTCTTCTCTATTTTTTTAAATCTCCCCGATTGACCTAGATGACTTCTCTCCATTTTCTCTCCATTAATAACTATCCTGCACCCCAATTTTTTTCCCCTCTTGCACACCTAACAAAAATTCTCCCTTTTTCTTCCACAAAAACTATCCCAACCCCGTTTTTCTCCTTTACCCCGCCTTTCTCGAATCTTTTCTCTCGATATCTCTCCATTTAGCATGACTTCTTTTTTTTTTTCTCCCTTGATCTCTAAATGGCGAACGGGGGGGGGCAGAGCCTCACGGATTAGAGTGTGATGAAGCACCTTCCAAGGTGGAGTTGGGGTGAAGGAACCGGCAATAAAAGGACAACAATGAGCAAGGTTGGCATCGGGTAAGGAAGGAGCTGACAAAAGGGGGGAGAATCCCCAAAATGGGGGTTTGGGAATTTTAGGGTTGGATGTGGAGATAATATGGTTAACCAAGAGCTGGTCAGGTTGGATGTGGTGATGGTGATGGTGATGGTTATCCATGAGGGGAAAGGGCCCGGTCAGATGGGTAGATTGAAGGGTTGGGAGATGGATCGGGTCAGAAGAACGGGTTTTGGGTTTAAATGAGAGGGAGGTTGGACCGGCTAAAGGAGGGTGAAGGTTGAGGGGAGAGAAAAGGGTTTTGGGTCAGTGGAAGGAAGTGGACGTCTTGGAGAATCCGCTGGAGGAGGGCCCACAACGGAAGGTATGGAGGATCCATCTAGAATGATGGCGATAGAACGGAGGTTATCATGAAAGGGGGGTAAAGCAAAGGGGGAGAGGGGGGATAGTATTCTAAGAGCAAAGAGGGCAGAGGTCAGGCAAAGAGAGACTGGAGGGACAACATCACCAGAAAGGGGCTGTCGATCAAGGAGGGCATCTTCAAGCAGGCAATTGTAGAGGGAGTCTTGGCATCTGTACCAGATTCATCAGATTGCAAGGAAATCTCACCTTCTTCACGGTCAGATAGGGACAGTATCTGTTATGCCCACCCCAAAAAGACTGGCGGTCCAAAGGATCCAAGGAGGAAGGTCTAAATGAGGGCATCTTGCATGGAGGGGGGTTTTCCATAAGGCTATGCTGCTCATGAGGGTGACTAAGCTTTATCCAGCCAGGGTGGTTAGAGGAGGGGGGGATCGGGCCCAAATGGGTTAATTCTTCAACCAAAGCGGGGGCCCTTCGTGGGGGGGCGAGGATCGTTTGAGGAGATTGGCGATAATGCTTGGAATGATAACCAAAAGTTTTGAAAAACACACTATGTGGGAAGCCACTGTAATAAGCTTGCTGATCAATGAATATCCTTCCTCATATTTGATAGTTACACAAGTTAGAGGAATATGGGGGCAGAAATTTCAATGCTAATTCAAAAAAGGCCAGTCTGTCCATTGTTTTAGTTCTAAGGTCCGAGAACAAAGGCTTTCCAATGATCGACCCTACAATGCTTAGCCCTTGAGGGCACCAATAGTGGAGAGGAAGGTTAGGGAGATCCACCCAAACTGGGATGGACTTGAAGTTGACCTTCTGAAGACAGTGAACTGATCCCAGACCCTCATTAAGATGGGCTTCTAACCAACTAGCCGAGGACCTCTTCCAGAGCAATAACCTTGTCTTCTTTCAAGGAGAACTTGAATATGAATATACCATTGTCTGACCAGATAGGTGGAGAGCTGGCCATTGATCCTCCATTGCTTGTGAAGAGAGGCTTTAACAATATTGAATGGCGGTCTACTACCCTAAAAGTGTCCAATGAGGCAGTGTTTCCATTTTGCAATTTCGGGGTCAAGGAGCCCAGAGGGAAAAAAACCAATTTTCTTCTTATTTTAAAGGGCTGGGGGGGGAAGAACAGGGTTTGACCACCCCTGGAAGCAAAGGAGGAGGGACTAGCAACAAAAACCCCAAAGGGGGGAGCAAGGAAGAGGTTTTGGGAGAGAGTAACAGGGGAAGGCTGGGGAGAGGTCAGGGGAATGGTGGAGGGAAGAGGGTTGTGGGTTCCTGATGGTGAAGACCACCAGGGAAAAGGGTGGCATAAGGATGAGGCTTAGGAAGGAAGCATCCGCAGGGTAATATTTGTTAGGGTCTTAGTGTATTCACTTTAAGAATAATGGCAAACTTTAATTATATTAAGTTATGAGGGGATGGCAATCTAGAAAAACAAGCTGAAAACCAAAAGCAAGAAAAGAACAAAAGGATGTGTAACGAAGGGGGGAGGGGTAATAGGATGAATAGAGAGGGGGATTCTATCACAATACTTCAAGCACAAATGACAAAATCCATAAAGAAGATGTTGGACAAAACAGAATTTCAACAAGGGGAGGAAGAGACTAAACAACTTAAACCAATAAAATAAGAAAACAGAAAGGTAATGTAAAAGAGGGTTATCTTCTTCCTTTGTCAACCAAAACCAGAACCAGAACCCAGCTGAAGTTTTAGAACAGCTTAGCTGCAGGTTGTAGTTTTTCCGTGTTTGTTGCAGTAATAAGGACTTATATCATGGGATTTTTGTCACCCCTACATCAAGTTTCAGCACACAAAATCAGAGGAGAACAGAAGAAAGATCAAAGGAGATTGATCCAACTTTGGGGGGGTCTTGGTGCTGCCAGAAAACAAAGGTTCAACCAGCAAAACAAAGAAGAATGAGAAGGTTAAGAAGGATGGGGAAAGAAGGGGAGGGAAAATTTTCACTGGCTCTTATGGCTTAACAGCAAAACAACTTCACTAATCAATTCATTCAATTCTCATATCTGACATTTCCATCATCTTACATGGTTTTTTATTAAAGAAAACAAGAGAACTAATTGAAGTTTATAGAAGGGGGCTAAGCCCTAATGGACACTACCAGCTAACTGCCAACTATTAAATGAACTGAAAACTGCCAGAGACTAACCAAAAGAAAAACTTCCTACGCCACGAATTATGATAATAAAGAAATAAAATAAGTAGCCTATTAGAATACCTGTTTGGGTTGGTTGTGTCTTGGCTTAGGCCTCCAAAGAGGTTTGGGTCCGTCCAGCAAAGCCAAGGCATCAGCATCACATCACATAATTGTTTTTCCTATTAAATAAAAACCCAATGTTACAAGGATTAGGTGTGGTATTAGAACCAACCATTGACCTGAGGTGTTTGGATTCAGGGATGGTATGATGTTTCCTTCACTGTTCATTAAGGGAGGCTTAAACGTGGCCTTAGAAATTTTCCCATGCAACTACTTTGTTGATTCCTTTTTTTTGTGCATATATTATTTTGTCCATGTCACCCTTGATACGCCTTTAAGTTTAAACACATTTCAATGCAAAAGCATTACATGCCCTGGTAAAATCAATAGGTCCATTTTAGTTAGGATTTAGATGGAGGGAAAAGATTCAATACATGGTGGACCAAAAGACTGATTTTGGGTTTTCCCATCGAGATGGTTCCTTGTTACCCCTTTTAGACACCCAAATTGTGTCACCCACGCCCCCCCAAAGGGGATGACATACAAGGAATGATCGAGGTTTGTACTGCACAGGGGAAGGGGGAATCTGGGCCCTTTGGTGACGCATCCAAATGACGACAAAGGACTCGAGAATAACCCAAACCCTAATTCAGTTTAACCCCAAAAGGGCCTAATTAGCGTAGAATATGTAGATGAGAAAGAACAATTAGATGAGAGTTGAAGAAGAAGAAGAAGAAGATTACTTACAACACATTTAGAAATTACAAAAGCTCCCTAAGGAGGAAAAAAGGGAAAATAAAACATATATAATATGATAAATTACTAAACTCCCCTTAGAGTAACATAACTAATATTTTAACACCCCCTCTCAAGCTAGAGAGAATAAATTCATTCACCCCCAAATTGGATAAAGAGAATAATGATGATGGAGAAGACCCATGAAGATATGAAGCTGTTTCCCCACCTCACAAAAGGTGTGCATATGTAGCCAATGTCAATCTTTTCTTTAATGAATGTCTATCCACCTCTATGTGCTTTGTCCATCAGGGCACAGGTTGTGGGCTATGCTTATGGCAACCTTGTTGTCATAGTAAACCCCAAAGGTCCCCAAAAGATCAAATCCCAACTCTTGCTAACCCCTAACTGAGAAGCTCACACCTCGAGCCATTGCTTAAATTCCCCCCGCACTAGACCGAGCCACCACATATTGTTTTTTTCTCTTTTGTAACTAGGTTTCCACCTACAAATGTGCAATAGCGATGTAGATCTCCATCGAGTTTGAGCTTGTCCAACTGCATTAGTGAAGCCTTCTATCCTCATATGATTATATTTAAAAAAAAAAGGTCATTTTCCGAGAAGACTTTGACCGAGAATGTGGTAATCGCATCCAAGTGCCCACTCTAGAGCATGATAAACCGACTCACCACCTCCACCGCATTTTAATGTCTAGATGAGTCAAGGACAAATATATAAGCTTCCAACTAGCCCCCGATATTTCAGATTAACAAAGAGAAGAGCCCGCCTTCTCCTAGCTTATGATTTCCCTGGAGAATTTGTAGGTTTGTAGCTTAACATTCCCATTTCTTTCAAAAGGTCTAGAATAAACTTCCTTGAATATATTTATGCCCCTTGGATTTAGGCACTTCAATCCCTGGGGTCCTAAATTTTAAATTTTTAAAACCCGTAATAAATTTCTTGATTGGCTATCTCAGGGCCATCTCCAGCACACAATATCATCAACATATACAATGGTTATAAGGGTCCCATTACCCCCTTAGGGGAAAGTGTGGTCATCCCGATTTTGGGAATAACCTTTCCCGTGATGGCTTGTCTAAACCTTTCAAACCACCCCTTTGAGATTGTTTAAGACTTCGAGCCTTTTTGAGAAGGCACACCTTTCCCGAAATTTTAAGGAAACTTAAAGCCAAGAGCAGTTTGCATATACACCCCTTCTAAGTCGCCATGTAGGAAGGCAATCTACACATCCAATTGATAAATGGCCAATTTTTATTTGCTACCAAAGATAAAGGACCCATGGTGTTATGCTTAGCCACAGAGCAAATGTCTCCGATAAGGATTAAAGTATCGATCGTCACGGTAATTAAAATTAAGATACGGAGGGTATCGATCGATCGAGATACGCTAAGATACGCTAAAGATAATAAAAGGAATGAAACCCCCTTTTTAAACACTTTTGCTAAAAATTTTGTTAAAAAACTATTGATAACATGTATTATGCATAAACACAAAATTTGAGGGTATCGACTAAGAATTCAAGATTTGTAGTTGTCCCATAAATGTAAAATCCTTGTTCCCAACCTTGATTTCCACTTTAGTTAGAGAGAAATATGACGAAGCAACTTTGAAAAAAACCCCTCAAAAATTTGTGTTTTCTAAAAAATACTCATTGGCCATTATAATAAAAAGACGCCCCGGTACATACCGATACTCACCGATACGTATTGATCGATACATACCGATACTCATCAAACGTTTTAATACTCATCGAACGCACGATCGACATAAAATATCACCGACACGCATCGATATATCCCCAAACGATATTTCACCTTGATTTTATTTTTTCCCGAGAGTATCAAGACGATCAATATTTAGGGTGCATATCGATATGTTTTAAGGATATATTTTCGATACTAAAGGATTTTAAAATTCCATGTATCGATTCCTAAATTTAAGATACGACGGAGGGTATCGAGGGTATCGTATCTTTGGAGATACTTTAAACCATGCCGATAATCAATCTCATACACTTGATCGATTTTTTTGCCACCCCCTTGCTTTTGACTCTCAATAGTACCATTAGAGGATTGATTGTGTAGCCCCACGATCCAAGGGAATTCCCTTAAAGGTCAACAAATTTTCAGGTACAATTTTTCTCCGGATCATTTCCCATGGCTTGCTTCCACTTAGAGTCAATAGCTTGTACATTCTTGGGAATAAGGATGAGAGTGCAATAGTAAAAAAAATTAGGAGAGAGAGAGTCAAGGAAATAAAGTGGGCTTTTGGCAGAAGCAAGGAGATATGAAAATTTTTTGAGTATTATAACACTCATTAGTTTTTGGGAGGAGTATGATCACTATAGGGACCTCCAACCGCCAATCTTGAGGATGAAGCTAAGGTTTACGACATGTGAAAATCTACTAACTGGTGGACCATAGTTGAGATACCACAAATTTCAACATATCAATGATTTAGTGGTTCTCTATCTCATCCATCGGTAATCAATCAAACTAGCCCTTCGTGGCTAAGCTTTTCTATTTTGTAAATAATTTTTCGTTAAAAGAATTTTTATGCTATATTGAAACAAACAATTCTATTCTTTTTTTTTCAAAGGATTATTTGCATGCATTATGTGTAATCTATATTTTTTTTACATATTATATGTCTAATTTAGGGAACAAAATATGGATAACTCCTATTTTGAAGTTTCCATGTAAGATGACCATAATGCAACTCGACTAACACATGATTCAAATATAACCTTTGTTAAACCCCACATATTCGCATAATGAGTCTCATAAATTCAAAGTGAATTAGAGCCAAATCGGTTTACAAAATCATTTTGAGAAGAATCCTTTTAACTAGTATTAATTCGAAAATCAAACACCTAATTGGTCCGACTTGATAAATTTTATGGTTCTTGTGTTACAACGAGTTGACATGGTGGAAATATGTCAAACATAGTTCGCAAAAGTTATTTTTTACCGAAAAATTCAACACTTGTCTAAATTTTTTTCCCTTCTTTGATTTCCCCTTGGGAAAGTCTTAGAGATTTGTGAATTTTTTTATTTTATTTTTATTTTAAAAAATTTTTTTGGGGGTAAAATTTTTACAAACACATACACACACACAAAATATATGGTCCTTTCTCCTTTTCGCTTGACCCGGATTTTATTTTGTTTTCCATAGATCCATGTTGTTGACCCTATTAAGTGGGACAAGGTGAGTTTGTTTTTGCTTGTTGTTGTATATATAGGGTCCTTTTATTCTACTAGAAGAATAAAGTGGATTACTTCACTTTACCATTTTTGCCATTTTTTTCATTAATGTTATTCAATATGTTAGGGATTTTAAAAGAAGAATGGGAGAATGCTTTTGTCTTCAACTAATCACACAAGTCCTCTATTTATAATATAAAATCATAATAGATTCATAATAGAGTCATGACTAGATGATAGAGTCATGATAGAGTACAAAAAAAAAAAATAAATGTGTTTAAAATTATCCCTTATCCCCCCCCCCACTCTAATTAGGGTCGGTGAGGGGAACCCAATGTGCCCCTGGGCACACTAATCTCTATTCCAACACTCCCCCATTGGTGCATAGATGTCACATACCCAACTTGACTAAACTAGGATGAAATAGCTTTACAACCATTTTTAGTGAACACATTAGCTAGTTGATCGTTAGACTTCACAAAAGGAACACAAATAAAACCCAAAAGATCCAACTTTCGATGAAGTGTTTATCAATCTCCACATGTTTAGTTCACCATGTTGTACTAAAGTTCAAAATATTGAGTTTAAATTGGGGGAGACAAAAATTTTGGGGTAAATCTGAAAAATTTCAAAGAAACGAAATTTCCCGCTTGGTGGAAACTTTGGTTTACCCCAAAATGTTTTTTTTTTTTGCCGATTTTTGTGTTCTTCTATTTTAGACATTTCTAACCCATTTATATAATTAGTTTCATGGAAAAAAATACCAAGTCATACTTGTGGTGTTAATCTAATTTTTCTAATGTACGTTGAGTCATCGATCAAACTATACCGATAAGTTCATAGCCATTCTTCCTAATGCACCACATATGAGTCTCATGACATGTTTTGGGCCCAATTATTTTGGTGTCCGTTATTGCCCATCTATAAGATGCATCATTGTTAGGATTTAAAATGTAACCGTGGGGCGGATCAAAGTAGCTTTGAAAAAGGAGAGCAACCATTTAAATTTTTTGGTTTCTTTTAATAATGTGAAAGTGAACCATTAATAGTTGTAATCAAATTCTAACTACCGTCCTAAACATATGTATTTAAAATAACACCCTAACCCTTTTTCAATCTAAGAATTTAAATAAAGCCATGCAATTAAAATTAAATAAATAAATAACTAAAATAAACAACCCTTTTAATTTAAAAAAAGCAATGAAGAAAAAATGCTGAAAAAAAAATAAAGTAAAAGAATGGGGATAAAGCTAGAGAGAGGTTCATAAGTAGGTTTCTCATTAGCCCTAGGGATGCATCATAATATGAGCTTCCCTATTTGATCGAGAGTCACTCTTACAAGGGTTACTCTACTGGCTTTGGGAAAAGGGGACAATTAAAATAAAAATAATAAAATGATGGTTCTATGGTTAAGGGGCAAAGCCAACACATACACTAGCCATAAACCTGGGGGGGATAGCAATAATGT